>JARQOC010001147.1:0-48305 GCA_033576535.1 Allobates femoralis | reverse complement strand
GCAGCGGTGCGGGCCGGGGTCGGTCTCCGGCGGGGGGCGGGGCCTCACCTCTAAACTCAGGCCATGGCTTCGGCCTGAGCGCTGGGTCCCTCACACACGCTCCGAGAGCAGGGCTGGTGCCCGGAGAGGGCTCGGCGCGGATGATGCTGTGTTCCTCCTGCGCTCAGACAGGAGGAGCGGTGGAGACCCATGTGTACGGGAGGCCCACGGGCTCGGGGCTGCGGCCACGGCACGCCCCGCCGGTCCCCATGCTCGGGCAGCGGGGGACAGCGAGCCGGATGGGTCTCACCTCACGAAGGTGGGGAGGGAGCGCTCCGGCCGGTTGTTGAAGGGACTGGCTCCAGGGCTGGGCTGGGTGCTGGGGGCCATTGCTAGGGCCTAGTCCAGGAGTGTCCCACGTGCATGGGTGAGGGCGCAGTCGGGAAGCCCGGTGGATGGGCAGGTGCGGGTTGCAGCGGCCGGTAGAGTGGGGTGTGGTCCGCAGCTCAGTGGCCAGCCGGTGCTCCAGATGGCGATGGATGGTGAGGAGTTATTTTACGAACAAACCTGTTACATTCCAAAATAGTTTCCAAAACATTTAATTTACTCGCAGGCACAAAGTTCAAACCCTTAGGGCCACGTCACACGTATCGATTTCCTGCACGATATCGCTTAAGCGATCTGCTTTTTTGATCGCTTAAGCGATATCGTTTGTGCGTCACTGTGTGTAATCAAGCGATTTTACAATGTAAAATCGCTTGATTGTTTGATCGCAGATTTGTGAGCAGGAGCTTAAATCAAGCGATAGTCGCTTGATCAATCTGCATCATCGTGGTGTGTGACACCGCAATTATTCAATAAAGTAATATCATTGTTATCAAGAACAGATGCTGAAATATTCAAGACTGAAAAATCATCATTTCTTTCACCATTTACTCTCGTACCCGTGACTGGAGCGACCCATGTTTGTGATGTTTCAGGCCTGATCTACTAGTTTTTTAGGAGACTAGTACGGAAATTGTTTTTTGGTGCCATTGTACCCACAATCTATTCCTCATCATTACTGTCTGCATCGGAGATAGAAATATCAGTATTAATGTCAGAGGTATCGCCCTCAGAAGAAAATGTCACTTTAGGTCTTGAATGTCCTTCTCTATTTCCTTTCTTGTTATTATTATTACCACTTTTATTTTTCTTCTTATTTTTATTTTTGAGGATGGGTTTATGTGGCGCCCCTGCGGACCAGTTGCCACTAGATGGCGCAGCGATTGGTAAGTTGGCCTCCCCACATAAACACCCAACACACTCCCCATCCTAAGTCTAGGTACTCTATGCCCAGCAAGGGGATAGCGGGAGGAGCCAGGTGGTGGGTGGAAAGTTACAGAGGAACCCGGTTAGGGGAGTTAATAAAAGGACACAACACCAAGTCCAGGGAGTTCAGTGGAGTCCAGTCGAGTCAGCCGAGAGACCCCAGACCAGTCAAGTTCAGTCAGAAGGAGAGTCGAGACCATCATACACAACTGAGAGGACACGGACCCAGCGGCCTGTGCCACTATGAGGCTTGCCTGGGTCCAAGGCTGTAGACCGTGGTGAAAGACAGAAGGAGTCTAAGTGTGCCCAAATTAGCGGGGACACTGAGGGACTGGGCCGGAACCAGAGTGCCGGCTCTGTTGAAGTGGGCAGGAAGCTTTATGCGGGGTGTGGGGTCTTTATGTCCCGGGACCCAACCTCCGGTGTGGTGAAGAGAAGGCCGTCGTATTAGACCTAGAGACCCAGAAAGTCACCCACAGAAAACCTGTGACCGCTGGATCATAGTTAGCATGCGGACAGACCGAAAAGGCTTGAAAGAGATGTGGCGCCCCGCAACGAGTGCGTCACAAGAGGGTATTGTAGCCATAAATGCAGCCGCAATATTCTCTGACAGTGATCCGGTTAACTTAGAAATCCAACCCTGCATGCATCACCTAGAACAGAGGGCCAATCATAGGTCCTGGTGGGTGGAGTGTTAGGGAAGTGTAGTAGAACACACACAATAGTCTAGACAGAACAGAAGGAGAATAGTCTGGAACAGCCTAGAACAAGGTCTGAGGACTTGAACCTGGAGAGGAGCGGGGGCTCCGCACCCCGTGCAGCCCCCGGGCCGTCACCGGTCGGGTGTTAGCACCTGAGGCCTTAACTACCGGGATTGGGCATTATTCACACGGGTTCCCAAAAGACTCCCGTGCCCACAACTCACAGCCGGTTCACTGGTACCGAAGCTGGCAGCAGTTCACCTCTGCTACGCGAACCAGAAGCGTGGAGGAGCAGCTTCACAGGAGCACCCCACCACCAGCCAACTTCCAGTCGTCTAACCAGCGGTGTACCCACCGAGGGATCCAAGGCTCCCCAAAACATCCAGAACGTACATCATGGATAGGGCATTGAAGCAGCCTCCCCGTACCCGACCTGGTATTCCTGGGCGACACTGGCAACCAATTAGTTAGAATGGAGGAACACTGCGGATTTCTTAGGGACACCATCACTGCTGAGTCCACCTGGTCTACTACCCAACTACTGTATGCCATGTACTGCCTGCTGGTTACAGTAAAGACTCGTTGCAGAGACTTTCTGTGTCCGTGCTTCCTTATGAACTGTCCGTCCGCACTACAAGGTAACCGCAGCTGCCGCACAACATCTTGAGCAGCTCCAGCCTCCGGGGATCACCGCTCAGCCTGTGGGGAGCGTAACATCTTGCTGCTGTCCATCCCCCGGAGGTTCCGCAGCGTCGGTAGCCCTTACCGAAACTACTCATAGGTGGCGTCACGAATAAATTAAAAACCCCTTTAATCTGTTCCACCAAGACGTCTTCAAACCCTTTTGATCTGCACTACACCGGGCCCCACTACCGGCAGGCGCGGTCCACCCGTGACAAGGAGGAAGGAAGCATCGCCTGTCTAAACCGGAGTCCCGGCCACGGTGAGTCAGAAAATGGCGTCACGAACAGGATACGAGCAGGCCCGTTACCCAACTGGTATAATGTGCTTAAAAATGACTTTATTGTCTACAATCTGGACTTTGTTCGTCCCTAAAAGAATTTTCCCGCCTTTTCACCGTGGGCCAAGATTGCGCCCAAGATGGCGTTCCCGCCACGAGAATCCACCACGTGCAAGCCCAGGAGTGAGTCAACCCCCCCCTCATCGTGGGAGGGCTAAAGACAAAAGGCGCCAAACTCTCTGTCCGCCCTGATTGCTCGAATCAACCATGGGGGCGGACCCCAAAGACTTTTCCCACGATTGGACTACAAAAGCCCACAGGAAATGGGAGTGACAGACCTTCTTCACGAGCTCTACCCGAACGCTTACCGGTTGAACGGGTGTGGTTTCCCTCCGAAGAAGAGAATGGCCAGCATGAGACTCCAAGACCTGATGCGGGAGGTCGAGGCGGAGGCCAGAGCAGCCATAGGCCAACCGGGTCCGGGTCCTGCCCTTACCATAGACGGCAGCCCCGACTTCTGGCTAGAGGCTCTACAAGACCTCCGGGTGCGACTACTTGAGACTGTGGAATGGACGATTCGCAGCTGGAGTGCGACCCTAGGCAGACGACTACACCATGCGATGCAGCAGAACCGACCGGGTACCGCTACTCCAAGCCCAGACGACGTAACCAGCTTCTCAACTGCCTCACCAGCGCCTACCACCTGTCCTGCTTCGTCACCGGAGCCCATAGACTGCATCATTCCGGTGGAGGCCACAGCTCGACCCGTTCCAGCGGTCGAACCCGCAGCTGACCTCGTTCCTGAGCCGGAGCTTATAACACGCTCCATAGAAGAACTAGACCTTTACCAGGTTCCCACTGAGGAACAAGCGACGTGTTTCACCACTACAGAGACAGTCGCTTGTTTCGTCCCCGTACCGGAGGCTTCCCTTGCAACTGCCGAGGCCTACCTGGTAACCGGGATTGAAACCCCTCTACTAACAGCTACAGATGAAGAGGCAGGCAGCCTGGAAGCCCTGCAGGACGTCTCTGTGGAAGGATCCGCAGCACCACCGCCCTGTTGTACAGTGGAACCAGCTTCAACGTCTCCAGCCAACGAGTAGCCTGATGTGGTCATCAAGGAAGAGGTCGGAGAGGATGACGACGAGACCCGCAGCACCGCTGAGGATCTCGACACCGGGTTCGCTTGGGGAGACTCCGAGGAACTTCCTACCGGGCATACAGCTTGGGTACACTGGTCGGGTGCAACGCTGACACCTTCCCCTGTGCCGTTCCACCGGGTGCCGGTCCAGACAGCCCGCCAAGTTCAAGCTTCCCGCCAAACCACCACCTCCGTTACTCATCTCTACACCCCGAGCCGTAACGACGGAGATGTACGCCAGAGACGACGAGAGGAGTGGCAAGCCCGAGAATGCACCAACATGCAGGGCCGTGCCGAGGCTCGCCGCCAGCCACCGCTGCCTGATGAACTCCGCCGTGAAGGTAGAATTTCCACCTTTAACTTACATACCGGGTGGGGGTTCGCTTGGGAGGTGGGTTTGAATGAGGAGGTGTTTGTGGGGCGCCGGGACGTTGAGTCAAACTTGCCCAGAGGACATCCCGATCGCGACCTATACCGGGGCGATGTAATCACCTACGAACGCTATGCTTGTCCAGATGGGTGGTTCGCTATCCGGGTGCGCCATCGTTCTCCGTGCCAGTGACTTTAAAACTTGAACTCATTCAATGACTCTGTTCCTGTTAATCACTGACTGTGTGATCTCGCGGCTACAGCCTGAACTTTTATCTAAGAACAGCCAACCGCCCGCCGGGTCCACACCAAGTGTTTTACCTGTTTATTTTGTCTACTTCACTTTTATGCATATAATGACCTATCATTAATAAAAGTGTATTACCTGTTATAAAATATAAAAACCTCTGTAATGTGGGTAGTGTGACACTTGGGGACAAGCGTATTCAACCAAGGGGGAGTGTGGCGCCCCGCAACGAGTGCGTCACAAGAGGGTATTGCAGCCATAAATGCAGCCGCAATATTCTCTGACCCGGCAGTGATGCGGTTAACTTAGAAATCCAACCCTGCATGCATCACCTAGAACAGAGGGCCAATCATAAGTCCTGGTGGGTGGAGTGTTAGGGAAGTGTAGTAGAACACACACAATAGTCTAGACAGAACAGAAGGAGAATAGTCTGGAACAGCCTAGAACAAGGTCTAAGGACTTGAACTTGGAGAGGAGCGGGGGCTCCGCACCCCGTGCAGCCCCCAGGCCGTCACCGGTTGGGTGTCAGCACCTGAGGCCTTAACTACCGGGATTGGGCATTATTCACACGGGTTCCCAAAAGACTCCCGTGCCCACAACTCACAGCCGGTTCACTGGTACCGAAGCTGGCAGCAGTTCACCTCTGCTACGCGAACCAGAAGCGTGGAGGAGCAGCTTCGCAGGAGCACCCCACCACCAGCCAACTTCCAGTCGTCTAACCAGCGGTGTACCCACCGAGGGATCCAAGGCTCCCCAAAACATCCAGAACGTACATCATGGATAGGGCATTGAAGCAGCCTCCCCGTACCCGACCTGGTATTCCTGGGCGACACTGGCAACCAATTAGTTAGAATGGAGGAACACTGCGGATTTCTAAGGGACACCATCACTGCTGAGTCCACCTGGTCTACTACCCAACCACTGTATGCCATGTACTGCCTGCTGGTTACAGTAAAGACCCGTTGCAGAGACTTTCTGTGTCCGTGCTTCCTTATGAACTGTCCGTCCGCACTACAAGGTAACCGCAGCTGCCGCACAACATCTTGAGCAGCTCCAGCCTCCGGGGATCACCGCTCAGCCTGTGGGGAGCGTAACATCTTGCTGCTGTCCATCCCCCGGAGCTTCCGCAGCGTCGGTAGCCCTTACCGAAACTACTCATATGTGGCGTCACGAATAAATTAAAAACCCCTTTAATCTGTTCCACCAAGACGTCTTCAAACCCTTTTGATCTGCACTACACCGGGCCCCACTACCGGCAGGCGCGGTCTACCCGTGACAAGGAGGAAGGAAGCATCGCCTGTCTAAACCGGAGTCCCGGCCACGGTGAGTCAGAGACACAAAAAAGGGAGACGCAGACAAACCATCCCGGCTGCTTGCTGCTGATATGTTGTAAGCTGTACCATCTGTGGAGAAAAGAGAGTAAACCCAGTTAAAGCTCCTTGCTGTCTGAGATTGTATTTCTTGTGCCTGAGAGTAGGTAGACTGATTCGGGAATCTGGCAGCCGGAGGCAGTCTGTGACTGTGAACACTGCACCCCTGCTTTATTCCAAGACTTCATGGTTGCCCTGGGAACGACCCCTACCTGTGTAGGGCTGAACATCCTCGCTGATACTCCCATCATCCCCAGACTACTAGGTCCTGACTACAGCGGCGACTATCCATAGCTGCACACCACGGGTGGCATCATGTTAACTCCCAATTAATTTTCTCCAAACATTTATTGACCGCCCAGTGCCACGGAGCCGGGTCTCGACCTCCATGACTCTCACAGCAGAAACTGCCGCCCAGTTCCGAGTATCCCACGGCCCTGGTAGGTGAGTCATTTAAGATGTGGTGTTTTCCCCTCATTCTATGTGTAAACGCGATTTTGTTCATAGTTCAGAATGTCCCTTTTGAATTTTTTTGTTTAGTTCCAACGATTCCATCCTCCATTTTATTGAGGTTAGAAATTATGCTCTATTTCAAACCTTTATAAATATCAGTGTCCTTAATGTTCCTTTAACTCATTTTCAATCTCCTTGATGGAAACCTCTAAAGCTTCAAATTTTTCCTGTTGTTTTTTCACTATTAGAAGCATGAGTTTTTCTGAGCATTCCATGATGGCACTTTCCCACTGCTTAGTAAACTCTTCATCTTCATCTTAGGCTAGGGTCAAACTTGCAATATTCTAAGTTCCCTGTGTTGTTTGCAGAAAACTTAGAATCTTTTCCTCACTACGCAGCCTTCACGCAGGCTGCATAGCAGCAAACGCGGCCCCTAGCAACCCGCTGTGTTCTCTGGATACCAGCTACACAGTGAGCTGCAGGGAGTGCACCACGCACGGGGGAACACATCATGATGCAATCCCCTGTGCGTGGTGCAAATCACACTCCCCCGCAGCCCGCTGTGTAGCTGGTATCCAGAGAACACAGCGGGTTGCCAGGGGCCGCGTTTACCGCTATGCAGCCTGCGTGAAGGCTGCGTGCAGGCTGCGTAGTGAGAAAAATATTCTAAGTTTTCTGCAAACAATGCAGGGAACTTAGAATATTGCAAGTATGACCCTAGCCTTAGAGATATATATTTTTCCCATTATATATTGTGGTTCACATTTTTGTCCTCTGATCTTCTTATATGTATGGGCAAATTAATTTATCTATATTAATATGTATGTATTTTTTGCCTGTTTGTATAATAATGAGGTTATTATATGTGTGCTCTATTTCTTTTAACATCTACCATGTTTTTGCACCAAACAATTTGTCTTTTCTATGTGCTGTTTCAACATGCTTTTAATTTCTGCTATTGACGTGCATGACCAGCTGAGACTGATCTATCATTGTGATGTGGTTATATGGAGGTTTAGGATCTGTTCTCATTTGTATTATGACTAAGACCCATGGAAGGGTTGAAACGCGTCAATGCCATGTATTTTAACTTCTAAAAATAAAGTTTGAAGTTTTATGATGTGAGCTGGACATTTTCCCTTGGAATTTGAGTTAACCTGCAATACCTGCAGGGAGTCACCTGCTCCGTCTGTGTGAAGTGTGGCACTCTGGGAATTACTGTCGTTGAGCTGGTTCTTTTGTCTGGATTCTATGGTACGGTGAAGGTACGCCCTTGCTCCTGGAGGGTGAGTTTTCACCATTATTACCCGAAGATGAGTGCTACGGATATTAATAACATTGCTGCTCATGATGACTTTTTTAGTTTTAATTGTGTCACTCGTTTGAGCAAAATGGTAGTAATGTTTGGTGGAGAGTTTATTCCTATGAATGATGATGCCGTTAACATCACAACCAAAATGAGGGATCTTGAAAAAGTTATGTCCTCGAGACTTAGAGTTTGGTGGGATTGTACAATGCTTCAAAACTATCTGGAGACACATCTAATACCCAGAGGTTTAAGATTGCGGAAAAGTCCAACCTTTGTTTTCGATGAAGAGTTTAGTAAGCAGTGGGACAGTGCCCTCAGAGAGTTCAGAAAAACTCATGCCTTTAATAGTGAAGAGAGAAAAGGAAAAGTTAGAAGCAATAGAGATTTCCATCACGGAGATTAAAAATGAGTTAAAGGAACATTAAGGACACTGAAATTTATAAAGGTTTGAAAAAGAGCATAATTTCTAACCTCAATAAAATGGAGGATGGAATCGTTGGAACCAAACAAAAAACTCAAAAGGGACATTCTGAACTATGAATAAAATTGTGTTTACACATGGAATGAGGGGAAAAAAACACATTTTAAACCCACCCTCAAAAATAAAAATAAGAAGAATAAAAGTGGTAATAATAATAACAACAAGAAAGGAAATAAAGAAGGACATTCAAGACCTAAAGTGACTTTTTCTTCTGAGGGTGATACCTCCGACATTAATACTGATATTTCTATCTCCAATGCAGACAGTGATGATGAGGAATAGATTGTGGGTGTAATGGCACCAAAAAACGATTTCTGTACTAGTCTCCTAAAAAATCTAGGAGATCAGGCCTGAGACATCACAAATATGGGACACTCCAGTCACGGGTACAAGACCCGGAGCAAAAAGTAAATGGTGATGGAAATGATGATTTTTCAGTCTTGAATATTTCAGCATCTGTTCTTGATAACAATGATATTAGTTTATTGAATAAAGGTTTGAATTTTGTGCCTGCAAGTAAATTTAATGTTTTGGAAACAATTTTGGATGTGAATGGGTTGGTTTGTAAAATAACTGTTCGTAGACATTTCCTTGAGGAAATTCCATCAGAAACAGAAGATTCTCCTATACCAGAGGAACCAGCTTTTCCGGGTGGAAATTTTGCTGAGCATTTTGCCTTGTTCAATCATCATTGTCAGATGAAAGTATGAAAAATGTTGGTTTAACTGATGATAAATTTCACCTTACCATTCCTAATCCAGAGACTATTATCCATTAGAATCCTAGACTCCCCATATGGATGACTTTCAGCACATTGTTGAGAGTGAATTTTTAGAATTAGATCAGAAAACAAATAATAACGTTAATAATTTGTCCAGAGCTGAAAAAATTTAATTAAAAAAGCTTCAGAACACTACCAATATTGTCCCCAACGGCTCGGAGTAGGGGGGTTCCGTGGTTGTGATGGATAGTGGTCTGTATATAAGGGAAATCAGTGCCATGTTGAGTGATGAATCTGTATACCAAAAGTTGAGTAAAGATCCTACTCTACTAGTAAGACAATCTTTGAATCAACTGCTAGAGGAAGGAATAAATTTAGGAATTTAAACTGCTAAACAAAAGGAATATTTAGGTCCAACAGTTACTAAGATTCCCTTATTTCATGCGCTTCCAAAAACGCATAAACAGGTCTTTCCTCCCCCACTCAGACCAATAGTGTCAGGAACTGATTCTTTGTTAGAACAATTGTGTGAGTGGGTGGATGAACGGGTAAAACTGATTTCTGGACTTAAGCCCCCGTCACACCTAGCGAGATTGTTAGCAAGATCACTGTTTCGTCTCAGGTTTTGTGACGCAACAGCGACCTTGCCAGCGATCTCGCTATGTTTGACACGTAGCAGCAACTGGGCCCCCGCTGTGACATCGCCGACCATTTTTTAATTGTCAGGTTCCGGCTGGGCAGCATGCATCAGTGTGTTTGATGCCTCAACAACAACCTCGTTGGCGACTCAGAACTCAGCCACGTAGGTCTAAGTCGACAGACTAGTTGCTGTGTGACAGGGGCCCAACAACCGCCGAGGTTGTTATACGGGTCGCCGTATTGTTGCTGCATCATTCAGTAGATCTGACTGTTTGACATCTCACTAGCGACCACGTAGGAACGTTCCAGCGATCCTTACCAGGTCGTATCATTCCTGGGATCGCTGGAATGCTGCCAAGTGTAACGGGACCCTTACACCTAAGGGCCACTTTACACACACCAACTTCTGTGACCAACTTCTGAACAGATCTCTGGTTGCAGTGAAATCATGGACACATTGTTCCATTTGTACACAGCCACAAAATAGAACAATGTGTCCATGATTTCACTGCAACCAGAGATCTGTTCAGGAGTTGGACACAGAAGTTGGTGTGTGTAAAGTGGCCCTTAGTCTACACAAGACAGCAAACATATTCTGAATTTAATGCAGTTAAATGGAGAATGGATTATTCATGGCTCACGAAATAGCCAATATTCATGTAGGAGAGTTCATCAGGGCTAAAAGGTGTTGCACTCGGAATGAAACCTATCAGGCTGAGTGTAAATCCCTCAATCAGACGTTTTTGAAAAGAGGCTATACACATGGTAGCTTAGTGAGGGTTAAAGGAGTTGCGGACACCAAGACCAGGGATCATTACCTGCAATAGAAGAAGAGATGCAGAGCCAACAACAAACAAGTGGTGTTTTCCACAAATTATATTAATCAATTAGTGGCTTAACGATTGCGGTCGCATCAGTCACGGCTAAGACCGGGCCCGGACCTGTAGGGGGCCCGAGCCTCCAGCCGCCCCCTGCGACCGCGATCACAGCTCCTGCTTCACATGTATGTGCATCCCCGAGGACACACATTCATGTGACAGCGCGGCAGCACAGGCTCCATGTGTCAGGGAGAGGAGAGGAGGGAAAGGTGGGAGCACATACAGCAGGCCGGCACCTTCTCCCCCTTCTCCTCTTCTGGAATCTTCAGGAGCCCGACTGATCAGCGAGGGAACCATGGGAGGTAAGTAAAGATTTTTTATTTGCTGCAAACAAGTGAGTGCAGTATGGTCAGAGCACTATTTGGGGGGTGGAGAGGGTTCGGGATTTTGGGTGTTTCATATATAAGGCTGCATATATAATACTGCACTATATGGAAAGGCTATGAGGCTGTATTATACTATATGGAGAGGCTATGAGGCTGTATTACGCTATATTTAGGGATGTGAGTCTGCATTATATTATATGTAGGTTAATGGGGGTTTATTATAATAATTGAATGCCTACAGTGGCTACCTTATGAATGGAGGACTATGGGATGAATTATAATACATAGAGGACTATGGGGGCACATTGTAATATATGAAGGAATATGTGGATGCATTATAATAATTGGATGACTATGGTGACAGGAGGAGTAGGACCATATAAACCAGGATGGGGGACATATACTGTATACCACGATAAGGGCCATATTCCAGAAGGAGGACCATATATAGCATGATGAGGGACATTAATGCATAATGAAGGGAGAGAGGGGTTAATTTGTGAGTCTGTAGAAGGTATAAAATGTTACATGATGCCCATTCATCTGACTAACGTGTGAGGGGGAGGGGGGTGCCCAGGTCTAAATTTTGCACCAGGGCCCGCCATACTCTGGTTATGCTACAGTAATCAATATAGCAGGATTGTGGGTATTATGAAAAAATATGTTCCACTTCTGTTTTCTGATAATAAGACCAAGGCAGTCTTGGATAAAGGGGTCAGATTTGTTTCTAAGCTAGGTGTAATGGTGGGGAATGTCATCTCACCAAGTGATATTACAACTAGGTTAGAAAAAGGTGACAATAAAAATTGGTTGCGGACTGTGGGTTCTTACAGGTGCAACCAGAAATCTTGCAATTTGTGTGGTTACATACGGAACACTATGAGTTTTTCTTCTGCAAAAAGTCAGAAAAATTATGAGATTTGCTGGTTTATGAATTTTGGCACGGAAACTGTTGTATACAAGATTGAGTGTACCACATGCAAAATAGATTATATTGGTTTCACCTCTAGAACGTTACACTGCAGAATTTCAGAACATATCTATGACTGCCAAAATAAAACCACACGTAGTCTTTCTGGAGCCTCCAAGCACTTTTTGAATGTTCATAAAGGAGATGTGTCATCATTGCAGGTAACGGCACTGGATAAGGCAGTGTGCAGACAGAGGGGCGGTAATGCCAAATAACTGCTGCATAAGAATGAGGTTTTTTGGATCCTGAAATTGGGATCCAGAGCTTCTTCTGGTTTAAATCAGAGGAACGATGTAGCGCTGTTTTATTGATCATACTGTATTTTGTACTAATAGAGATATATATTTTTTCCCATTATATATTGTGGTTCACATTTTTGTCCTCTGATCTTCTTATATGTATGGGCAAATTAATTTATCTATATTAATATGTCTGCATTTTTTACCTTTTTGTATAATAATGAGGTTATTATATGTGTGCTCTATTTCTTTTAACATCTACCATGTTCTTGCACCAAACAATTTGTCTTTTCTATGTGCTGTTTCAACATGCTTTTAATTTCTGCTATTGACGTGCATGACCAGCTGAGACTGATCTATCATTGTGTGTGGTACCGCCCAGAAGGGAATGTGGTTATATGGAGGTTTAGGATCTGTGTTGAGGAGAGCCATAGGATCAAATACTTAATTAACCTTAAGATATAAAAAATTATCTATAGAGTGTATTATTTTCACCTTACACAAGCTTGTTTCAGACAAAGATGGCTCCCATTTCCTCTTCTACATCACCACATGTACTGAGACAAAGCTGCAGTCAAGACAAAGAGTGATCAATCACAGAATGACACCTCATCAGATGGCTTCACGGATCAAACTAACTTTTGGAGACCTGAGGGACTGATTTACCTTGATGACCTCAGGAACAATCCCCCTCCATGGACAAGACCATGTCCCACCAATAAATGCATTCCATTTGTCCAAATTCCTTGTGTAACCGAGCCCCCTTAAAAAGGGCCTTTGTTAAAAGACCCAGGTGTGATCAATAAAACTCACTTTGGAGCTGTGCCTTGTGGAGGGCTGAGGAGAGCTTACACCTGATTGTGTTATCGGTGTATTTCTTTCATCGCCTGCATCAGTCCATATCAATCAGAACAGGGGCAGGCAACTTATTAATAATATTATAAAATATTAATCACTGAGAATTGGCACTCCAACGTGGGGCAGCAGAGGCGAATCACCAAACCTTGAATGACCGGTGAAGGAGACGGCAGGACGCACTGAGTACCCTGAGCCAGGAGACTGATCACCTCCCTAACAAAAACGGTAAGTTTGCTGATTTTATTAGAATCTGTTGGCTTTACCTGTTTTTTTGGGGTACCCTGTGCAGATTGCCTGACCGCGTCCGGTCTTTCAGGGTCTCTGAGACGGCAGAGGGGTTTTCTCCGCTGCTGGCCATTTGATTGCGGAAGAACCGTCATGCTAAGTTGTCTGCAGCCTGTTATGTGTCTATGTTTTGTGTGGAGGGGAGATGACTGTATAGCAAGAGGGCTTTTGAGCAGTGTCTGGAGCAAAGTGGTCACCTGTGATACGATTTTCAGTTCTGGAGAGAAAAATATATTTAGCATTGAGTGTTTTTTGTGACTCTGCATTTGATATATTTAGCATTGAGTGTTTTTTGTGACTCTGCATTTGATCATTGAGTGTTTTTTGTGACTCTGATGATTTTTTTAGGGCATGTTACTTAGAGTGATTCAGTACATGGCCTGATAATTGACAGAACACGGAAGTCAGACAGGGACAGATAGGAAGTGTAGACGGCTGTGAAGGTCTTGTGCCAGGTTTGTCATCTCCCCAGTCTTAAGTGTTTGTTTGGTGTCCATTATCTTAATCTATATAGAGAGAGATGGAGAAGTTAATGCAGTTGTGTCGCATAGGCCCTAAGCCTAATTCAGATGGCAAGTTAGATCCATGTACATTAGTTGCAATTCGTGAAGGGAAAAGTCATGTTAAACAATGCAAGAAGCTTATGAAGTTGTGTGGGATGGTAGAAGGAGGAAGGCTGCAACCCCTGGAGTGGAATTCAGTCTTAAGAGAGAGGGAAGGTGTTCTTGAAGATAATGGGTTGTTGTCTACTGGCAGGGCATGGGAGAGAGTTTCTCAAAGTTTGTATAGAGAAAATTGGATAGAGGAGGAAAGGAAAAAGAAAGACAAAAGTTTAAGTTATGTGTATTCTAGAACTGTACAATGTGAATTCCCACCACCGTATAATGGAGGCACAATGACATGTGCTCCCTCTGCTGTTTCCTTTGTTGGGGGCCATTTTGTTGGTGGAGCACATGTTTCCTTTGTTGGCGGCCATCTTGTTGGTGGTTCTCAGACCTCCTCTGGTGGCGGCCATCTTGGTGGTGGTTCTCAGACCTCCTCTGGTGGGGGCCATTTTGTCGGTGGAGCACATGTTTCTTTTGTTGGCGGCCATCTTGCTGGTGGTTCTCAGACTTCCTCTGGTGGTGGCCATTTTGTGGGAGGCAATACCTCTGGCAGCCATTTTGCGGAGGGCAAATGTGTTACAGTTGATGGCCATTTCGCAACATTGCCCCAGATCATACAAACTGAACAAAATCATGTGACTGACATAAATTTGTCTAAACCAGACCCTGTTTACCCAGTGATGACCACAAATGACCAGTACTATACTCCTTCAGGAAGTGAACAGATTTTACCTATGTTTCCTGTCACAACAGTGTCTGGTGGGCCACCAACCCTTTCCCCTAACACTCCTGTTGTGAATCCAGTAATCCTCACACCTGGATCACACCCAACACCTACACTTTCCACTGTCACTTCCACTGGCAATTCAGCTGCACACCCACATGAGTTACTCCAAGCAGCGACCTCTCCTCCTAACACTCCCGCTGTAATAACACACATACGTAGTCTACCTAACACTACTCCTGGTACCTCACAGGTTCTCTTGCAGCAAAGTGCACACCAGTACAGAACTGTGGCCACTCAGCAAAACCAGGGACGATCCTCAGTACCTCGTACAAAAGATGTCTGCTTCAATTGTGGTAACCCAGGGCACTATAAACGGGATTGCAGGGCCCCTCTTCAAGAACGCAGATTCAGGAACCACAATGAGAAAAATCGCAGATTCCATTATCCTTGTCACAATGACCAATACTATGGTCAACCACAACAAGCTCGAAAATCGCACCGCTCTCTGATGGATCTGAATTATTCATGATATTGTAGAGACTGGAGCAAAAAGTCTGTGTTTCTGTAACTAGCCTCATACCTGGAGAGTGTGAACAGGGGGGGTTGGAAAGAACAGTCGCAGAATGGCGTTTTTACTTAGGAGTTTTACACAAAATATTCAGGCTGTGCACACAGATAGCGAGTTCTAAATTAATGTGTTTTTTATTGTATACCGTATATACTCGTGTATAAGCCGAGTTTTTCAGCCCAAAAATTGGGCTGAAAAGTCCCCCCCTCGGCTTATACACGGGTCAATACGGTAACTCAGGCTGGAGGAGGCGGGGGGAGGCTGCTGTATGAGCGGCCCCATCACGTGGGGCCGCTCATTATATATGCACTGCTTCCCCCTGTCAATCAGCGGCAGGGGGAAGCAGTTCATATATGGCCCCCAAATGCTGGCACCCGCCCCCCTCCTTGTAAGGCCCCCCCCCGGCTGCTTAAGTTACTATCCTTGTTCTTCTGCTCCGCGCCGGGCTCCATGCTCCGTCCTCGGCAGCATCCGGGGTCATGTGACCGGCCGGTCGCGTGACGTCATCGCTACTGGCCGGGGACCCTGGATGCAGCAGAGGACGGGACCGTGGAAGACCGGCGCGGATCAGAAGAGCAAGGATGGTAAATTAAGCAGCCGGGGGAGGGATGCTTATAACGGAGGGGGACGAGTGCCAGCATTTGGGGGCACATATAACTCACTGCTGGGGCCTGTATATACCTATGGGACTGCTGTATACCCCACTGGGGCTGCTGTATACCCCTCTGGGGCTGCTATATACCACTGGGGCTGCTGTATACACCTCTGGGGCTGCTGTATACCCCTCTGGGGCTGCTGTATACCCCTCTAGGGCTGCTATATACCTATGGGGCTGCTATATACCTATGGGCTAAATCTCAAAAAATGATGAATGTGACTCAAAATAAATTATTAAATCTCCAAAGGAGTGCACAATTAAGATAGCTTCTTTTATTTAATTATTATTAAAATCGGTCAGTAGTGTGTGTATGCCCTACACCTGTAATCCAATGAATACTGAGCAGTAGGGGAAGGGGGAACCTATAATCCCACACTCACCCTATCCTCTGCCCCTGCCTGTCTACGGAGTTTTATACACATAACGTGTCAGGTGTCCCCGTTCCACGGTGGCTAGCCCTAGTGTCCCTGTTGCTGCACTATGGCCATTACCACCCCTGGGAATCTGTCCTGGTCTCAGGTGTATCTCAAAGTAGATGTGGGTCGACCCCCATCATCTTCCCTGTGTGTGTATGATTTAATTTCGCATCGAAGGGTGTTTTATTTGTAATTTTTGGTGCATACGAATGCTATGTAGCATAACCTCCACTGGCTGATAATATCTATTACGTACAGAGTAGACCCTAGAAAGATATAGTGATGTGTCTCAAGCACCACTCTGTACTACAAACAGGGGTCCGGTCTCAGGTCTGCTGTGTCCTATAGACCACCCCCATTAGATATATGGTTAACATCAGTGTCAGTGTCCAGGTCGCTATATGCACACCTTCCCTTGATCCTTATACATACATCATACATATCCCCTATTCAGGGGTACACCAGGTACAGAGATGACACTCAATCCCAGACAGATCGATAGTTCCCACAGGCAGGTGTATAGAATCGTTACTTATCTGATGCACATGATCGTTTCGTCAGTCCCAGTCATAGATCTCGACGCGTTTCTGCCCGCTATCATCACTGGGCGTCCTCAGGAGAGACTGTGCTGTCAGATACCGGTCCAGCCTTATTCAGGTCACCGGGGGCGCTGTACAAGGCGGTGTGATAACCTCCCCTCCTTCCTCATTGGTGTCAGCGTCACAGAGTGCCCCTCAAGGCTCCCTTATATCTCCCATGTACTCAGGGGAGTTGGAAACATGTGTGTCAGCTCCCACCATGTATTTAGGACGCTACTTCCGGTTTCGCGGATCCCGGACCGGAAGTGCGTCATCCGACACGCTGGGCGGAGCTATCCGCGCTTGCGTTCCACCTGCTGCACATGTGACTTCCGGTATGCGTTCCAAATACCGGAAGTCCATCAAAATCGTCATTTATACGCCCCCATCTCCTCTGTAAGACACACAGGACGTGCAGGGACATTACAAATCCCCTATGCACATCCTGTGCACCCGGAAATAGGGAAGGGGGGAAACATATACCAGGGAAGGTAGTTCCATGAAGATCCCATATTGGTTTATAGATAAACGTGACCTGACAAATAATATTGTATATACTTTCAGGGAACAAATAGTGTCGTATCCTATCCTAATGGGATGAAGCATCATATAATCCCATCATTCCTGGATTAGGAGGGACTACCATTCCGAACCCCCGTACATGTTCACCCGCCCCCAGTATGTGTGGTGTGGAGGTATTTTTGTATGTATATATATAGTAGTGATGAAGAGGTCTACTCGGGATCTCAGCACAGCGTGCTCATGTCGTATATTTATATGAAGGTGTTATTTCACCCAGTTCCTCTTCATCCCTATCTCCACATCGTTTACAATACCGTGAGAGATTACCAATGTCTCAGTTCAATCTCTCATACTGTATATTGATTTTTATCATACATCTCTTTCCATCTCATAAGATAGTTTAGAAGGAACGTTCCCTCAATATTCTACCAGAATTATCCTGATGATATCATGTCCATTATATGTGGATCCGATATTACCTCACCCTCATGTCCCTTTTTTTGGGCTAATAGGTTATACAGGGAGATTATACAGATATATGGGAACAAAAGTGTAATACACGAAATAGAACCGGGGGACCATAGGTCCAGGCATTTTCGTCTGAGGGGAGGGACAGCCTACAAGAATGGGGTATAGGTTAGCTGTTCATTGAGGCCTTCTTTCCCAGTGGATTCCATCCTATATATCCACTTTGTTTCTCTTCTGAGGATCTCCCCATCCCAATTGCCACCACGTTTCGGTTTCTCCACTACCTCCAGGACCTGAAATGAAATGTCCTTTATGTCCCCTCCATGGGTATCATGCATGTGTCTGGAAATGGGAGTGTCCCTTTCATTCCTAATATCTCCTATATGGTCCCCAATTCTTCTTCTCAATTCCCTCTTCGTTTTTCCCACATAGTCTTTAGGACAGCTACATTGGAATAAATAGATGACCCCTTCGGTTTTACAGTTGCCGAATTGTCTATTCTGATATATGGCTCCTGTAGTGCTACTTTGGGCCATCTTAGTTACCCTTATGTAGTTGCAGAAAGAGCACTTCCCGCACCTGAAGGTGCCAGATTGTCTCTTGTCCAGCCACGTGCCTTTCCTCTTGGGAGGGCAGTAGTGGCTATGGACCAGTTGGTCTCTTAGGGATCTCCCCCTCCTATACGTGATGGCCGGTTTACTCGGTAGCAAGGGTGCAACCTCCTTATCTGCCATTAGTATGTCCCAGTGCTTACAGATGATATCTCTCACCTCTGTGGCCCTATCATCGAATGTCCCTATAATCCGGGTAATATTTTCCTTTGAGGACCTATTATTTGTTCTCAGCAAGGTATCCCTGTCACTCTCCTTGGCATGATTATAGGCCTTACTCAATATATGAGGTGGATATCCCTTCTGTGTAAAGCGCTCTTGCATCCGCCTTGCTTCACCATAGAATTTGGCGGTATCGGAACAATTCCTCCTGGCTCGCAGGTATTGCCCCCTCGGTATACCCTCTCGTAAACCTCTGGGGTGGTGGCTGTCCCACCTCAGTAGATCATTTGTCGCGGTAGGTTTTCTATATATGGTGGTTTGAAGACCCCCTTTACCATCCTTGTATATACTGACATCAAGGAAATTTATGGATTGTTCTTGTATTTCAGATGTAAACCGTAACCCAAAGGTGTTCACATTTAACTGCCTGATAAAGGTCTCAAAGGATACACCATCGCCCTTCCACAGCACCATCACATCATCAATGTAACGACCCCAAAACAATATATGGGGTCCCCACCATGACGCTTCATCCTCCGGGAAGACGACGGTGTCCTCCCACCAGCCCAGGAGCAAGTTAGCATAGCTAGGGGCACAAGAACTCCCCATAGCTGTGCCCCTGAGCTGGTGGTAGAACCTCCCGTCAAACTCAAAGCAGTTATGCGTCAGCACATACTTCAGCAAGTCCAGGACAAATTTGTTGTGTCTCACGTATTGATTCCCCCGGCTGGATAGATAATACTCAGTTGCACGCAGTCCCATCTCATGCGGGATACTGCTGTACAGGGCCTCCACATCAATGGAGGCCAACTGTACACCAGAGTCCACAGATACACCATCAAGCTTCCCGATTAAATCCAGAGTGTCACGAATATAAGATGGAAGGCTTGTGACAAAGTTGCGGAGTATCTTATCCAAATATACCCCACATCTCTGCGTGCTTGAGTTGATACCTGACACTATAGGTCGCCCCCTCAGGGGGACCAGGCCTTTGTGTATCTTCGGGAGTGAATAAAATACCGCTGTTACCGGGTGAACATTATACATGAAGTCCATCTCGTTCTTGCTCAGGACACCATCCTCAAATGCCTCCGTCAGTATGACGTTCAGTTCGTCTTGATATTCTTCTATTGGATTTTTATCCAGTTTCCTATATGTGGTCCGATCCTCTAGGATATTGGTGCACATGGTTTTATAGATGGTATAATCCATCAATACCAGGTTACCCCCTTTATCTGCTGGTTTCAGTACTAGGTGATCGTTCCTAATGAGACCATCAAGGGCTGTCTTTTCCTCTTTCGAGAGGTTCTGATGAAAACTGCCCCTATGTTCTCTTAATTGTCTAAGATCTTTGGTCACTAGATTCAAGAATATATCAATACTCGTAACGTCACTGGCAGGTGGCATTTTTTTACTAGGTGGTTTACAATCTGTAAATGGTCCTTTCCCCTCCACTCTAAGGGTATCTCTGTGTAAATCCAGAAGATCTCCAAAGGTAGAGATATCCTCTCCCTCAATGTCAATATTCTGGTATCTTTCTTCGTTAGTGAGTCTGAAGTGCCTTTTCCATTTTAGCTTCCTTCTGAAAAGGTTTAGGTCTTTAACCCAATCGAAGTCGCTAAAATGGTTGGTGGGGACGAACGATAAGCCTTTAGATAGTACACGTTTCTCGATGTTCGAGAGGTCATAGTCTGTTAGGTTGATAATACGATTCTCATCTATTGGTTCGATCCTGTGGGTGTTTCCAGGTTTCTGCCTCTTAGAGGGTATGGATCTCTCCCTAAAAAAGGACCTGTGACCACTGTTCCCAACAAGGTGGGTCTGGATTGAAATGACCCATATGAATAGGAACCACCATAGTTTGAATCTCGACCTGCAGGACTCGGTTCTCGGTCCCCAGGTCCTTGACCTCCTTGGTAACCTCTGCCTTGACCACCACCATCCTTTCCTCCCTTCTTCCTCCATTTTCTCTTCCCTTTCTTTGGTTTATAGCCTAGTGGGTTACCCCCTCTGTTCTCTCCTCGTCCTTCTTTGTCAGAGGGCTCTGGTTCTGACGCAGAGGTATCTGTATTGCCAATATTACGGTCACCTCTCTGTATAAATAGGTATGCTCGTTTATCCTTGAATTCAGGCAGATCTCTTATAAACTGTTTATGTTTCCTTTCTTTGATGAAGGATTGTAGGCGTCCTATATTGTGTTCAAGTGAGGCCTCACGTTTGCTGAAATCAGGATCCTCTTTGTGTTTCTTCGCCTCTTCCGTCAATTCACCCAGTTTTTTTGAGGTGATTTCGAAGGACTTTTTTTCTTCTTCAAGAAGTAACCTCATAAACCTAAGTGAGCTGTTTATTGATTCTTCTTCCCACTTTTCCAGTAGAACCGGTGTCCTGGATCGGTGGGCAGGGATGATGTTTAGTCGGAGGCCTTTCGGGACTATTTTGTTGGTTATATATTTTTCAAGGCACTCTATCTCCCACCATGATTTTACATTTTCTTTATATGTAGTATTGATTTCATGAAAAAGGTCTCTCAGAGCATCAGATGTTTTGGCACCAGTGTTGTCCCCTCCCTCTCCAGAGAATGCCTCCCTTGCCTCCAGGGCCCATCTACTCCTATCAATTGGTCCCGATAAAAATCAATATACAGTATGAGAGATTGAACTGAGACATTGGTAATCTCTCACGGTATTGTAAACTATGTGGAGATAGGGATGAAGAGGAACTGGGTGAAATAACACCTTCATATAAATATACGACATGAGCACGCTGTGCTGAGATCCCGAGTAGACCTCTTCATCACTACTATATATATACATACAAAAATACCTCCACACCACACATACTGGGGGTGGGTGAACATGTACGGGGGTTCGGAATGGTAGTCCCTCCTAATCCAGGAATGATGGGATTATATGATGCTTCATCCCATTAGGATAGGATACGACACTATTTGTTCCCTGAAAGTATATACAATATTATTTGTCAGGTCACGTTTATCTATAAACCAATATGGGATCTTCATGGAACTACCTTCCCTGGTATATGTTTCCCCCCTTCCCTATTTCCGGGTGCACAGGATGTGCATAGGGGATTTGTAATGTCCCTGCACGTCCTGTGTGTCTTACAGAGGAGATGGGGGCGTATAAATGACGATTTTGATGGACTTCCGGTATTTGGAACGCATACCGGAAGTCACATGTGCAGCAGGTGGAACGCAAGCGCGGATAGCTCCGCCCAGCGTGTCGGATGACGCACTTCCGGTCCGGGATCCGCGAAACCGGAAGTAGCGTCCTAAATACATGGTGGGAGCTGACACACATGTTTCCAACTCCCCTGAGTACATGGGAGATATAAGGGAGCCTTGAGGGGCACTCTGTGACGCTGACACCAATGAGGAAGGAGGGGAGGTTATCACACCGCCTTGTACAGCGCCCCCGGTGACCTGAATAAGGCTGGACCGGTATCTGACAGCACAGTCTCTCCTGAGGACGCCCAGCGATGATAGCGGGCAGAAACGCGTCGAGATCTATGACTGGGACTGACGAAACGATCATGTGCATCAGATAAGTAACGATTCTATACACCTGCCTGTGGGAACTATCGATCTGTCTGGGATTGAGTGTCATCTCTGTACCTGTTGTACCCCTGAATAGGGGATATGTATGATGTATGTATAAGGATCAAGGGAAGGTGTGCATATAGCGACCTGGACACTGACACTGATGTTAACCATATATCTAATGGGGGTGGTCTATAGGACACAGCAGACCTGAGACCGGACCCCTGTTTGTAGTACAGAGTGGTGCTTGAGACACATCACTATATCTTTCTAGGGTCTACTCTGTACGTAATAGATATTATCAGCCAGTGGAGGTTATGCTACATAGCATTCGTATGCACCAAAAATTACAAATAAAACACCCTTCGATGCGAAATTAAATCATACACACACAGGGAAGATGATGGGGGTCGACCCACATCTACTTTGAGATACACCTGAGACCAGGACAGATTCCCAGGGGTGGTAATGGCCATAGTGCAGCAACAGGGACACTAGGGCTAGCCACCGTGGAACGGGGACACCTGACACGTTATGTGTATAAAACTCCGTAGACAGGCAGGGGCAGAGGATAGGGTGAGTGTGGGATTATAGGTTCCCCCTTCCCCTACTGCTCAGTATTCATTGGATTACAGGTGTAGGGCATACACACACTACTGACCGATTTTAATAATAATTAAATAAAAGAAGCTATCTTAATTGTATATACCTATGGGGCTGCTGTATACATCACTGGGGCTGCTGTATACCCCTCTGGGGCTGCTGTATACCCCTCTGGGGCTGCTGTATACCCCTCTGGGGCTGCTGTATACCCCTCTGGGGCTGCTGTATACCTCTGGGGCTGCTGTATACCTCTGGGGCTGCTGTATACCCCTCTGGGGCTGCTGTATACCCCTCTGGGGCTGCTGCTGTATACACCTCTGGGGAGGCTGCTGTATATATCACTGGGGAGGCTGCTGTATATACCACTGGGGAAGCTGCTGTATACTACCACTGGGTAGGCTGCTGTACACTACCACTGGGGCTGCTGTATACTACCACTGGGGCTGCTGTATACTACCACTGGGGAGGCGCTGCTGTATACTACCACTGGGGAGGCGCTGCTGTATACTACCACTGGGGAGGCGCTGCTGTATACTACCACTGGGGAGGCTGCTGTATGCTACCACTGGGGAGGCTGCTGTATACTACCACTGGGGAGGCTGCTGTATACTACCACTGGGGAGGCTGCTGTATACCACACTGCTGGGGGCTGTATACCTGTGCTGGGGTCCACCCTCGGCTTATACACGAGTCAATAGGTTTTCCCAGGTTTTGGGGGCAAAAGTAGGGGGGTCGGCTTATACACGGGTCGGCTTACACACGAGTATATACGGTAATCACAAATCTGGACGCCTCTTCCGAAGGCTGCGCATATTATCTAGTTTTCTTTATTTTTCTTTCAGATTTTTTTCTTGTGCAGATTACATACAGAAAATATACACACTGCATGCTTCCTATGGGCACACAGCATTATTGTATCCAGTTAGGTATCATGTAGAGAATGAAAATAATTTTTTTTTTTTTTTTTTCAGGTGACGACGTAGCTTTAGAATCCATATATGCTTTATGTTTATATAGAATTCTAAAGGGGGGGAATGGACAGGTGATATGAAAAGTTGCTTGTTTTTTTTAAAGTTTTCAATAGTTTAATTTTTAAGTCGCCGTTGTAAGTGTTTTCTATATATATTTTGTCTTAACTAGAGGACAGAGCAGACACAGGACACACACCTCGTGATTGCACTGCTCTGATGTGTGAACATGTTTCATATGAGCTCATTACTAATGCAGATCTTGAGTTATTTTACAGATGTACGTGGATTCTACCACTGGATGTGCTGTGATTATACAACAGGAGGTAATAAAGCAAAACCACTCCCTCTTCACATATCGCCATGAGGAGGTAGATGGGGATCTGCAATCACTGGAATAGGTAGCTTGCAAAGGGTAAGATGATCTGCAGATCTTTCCTAGAGTCACATAAAGACCTACAGAGACCGCTGAGAGTGTATGAGCCTGTATGGAGGCTCTCCTGTGATCAGATAAGTCTGGTAGAGTGCAGGTACAGCTCACACCTGAGCTGGTGCTCAAGCCAGAGGTAATGCTCACACAGGTGCGGCTGCCAGAAGCTGTGACGAGGCCTAGAGTCTAGAGTCTCAGACCCGGGCACCAGTGCAGACCCTGACACCAGGGCAGACCCGGGCACCAGGGGCCCCTGTCACTCCTGATGTTCTTATTCCCGCAGAAACAGGTGATCGAATGGAAAGGAGTGCAACACACAGGGAGCCAGCTGGGGAAGGTCTGTAGACACCAGGCGGTAAGCGTTCTCTGCCACGACTGTCTTCTCAATGATGGCTCAGGTAACCCAAGAACTAACTCATTTGTCATTAACTGCTACCTGTGTTTTAGTGGACAAGGTTTGGGTGGCACCAGGGTTTAGTACCCAGGTGGCCAGTTACACCCAGTCTTGCTTGATGTGTGACTGATATAATGGAAGAGAATCTGTAGTGACCCCGCAGAACCACAAATGCACCCCTCGTCCACTCTACCATTACAGTAATTGCAGATAGATGATAAAGACAGCTGCACATTAGGTGTAGGCGGGTGTGCCTGTTGCGGTAATCTCTTTTCAGGATCCGGTGCAGAAACTACGTTACTTCTGAGAAACTCACGATGAAGGTGGTATGTAGAAATTAGGCTCCTGAGGAGGTAAAGCTGCATGTGTTATAGTGGAGGTCATTAAGGGTATTTTACAGTATCTGGGAGTCAGCAGCTTTCTACAATTCGTATCATGCATAAGACAGTGGACAATAGGAATGGGAGATTAACATTAATGGTGCAAGGTAGAGGAAACGGGCAAGACATAGATGAAATGTTTGTTTTTGTTTACTTCCCCTCCTTAGTAAATAAGTTAAAATAAGATAATTCTCGCAAGTAAGGAGAATTAAAGTCAATGTCCTTCAGAATTTGTGCTTTATTTCCCACAGATAAAATCACCAGCAATGTCCAAGCCTTAAATAATTGTTTAAATAGTGTGGTAAAGAGATGTGTTCTTCAATTCCAGATCCTAAATCAGTGTCAGGAGCGCATGGTCTCATGTCAGGAAACCGGGTGATCCTGAAAAGATGCGAGAAAGAACTGTGAGCTGAAATTAGATGGCCGATCCAGCTTCTCTGAATTACAGCAACTTCAGTGGAGACTGAGGGAAAAGGACGCGGCAACTGTTGGAGACTCCGCACCAGCAGATGAGGAACTCCGATAATGATAGTCACTGACATACACCACATAGTGATACACTGTCACATACATGACCCTATAACTCCACATTATGTCTGATATACATATGGAATATCCAAACTAAGGCAAAATGGTTACAGGAACATGATATAAATGAAGACTCAGTGAGGGAGAAACATTCACTTTCCTGAGCAAACCATTAGTTCAAGGGTATAACACTGAGTATAACTGACATTACTCTAATAACTTGTATATGTAGCCGTAAAAGCGCTATTTTACGTTATTTTATGTTCTTTTCAAGGTAATTGGGTTAATGTGTAAAGGGAAATGTTACCAAATAATCTCTGGTGGTAGAATATGGCCCTGAGACAGAAATGTCCATCCATGAGTGTTGTGATACAATTCTGGGTATCCAGGTAGGGAACTCAGGTGAAGCAGGTAGGAAAGGCCCGAGGACGCGGATAGCGCGATCCTATATACCTCCTGATATACCCAGGATTGTTCATAAGAATTGTTCATATTGCGTGTATTTTAAGCCAGAGATCAAGTTAAAGTAGGTTTTGAATCCTTTATCTCACCCCTAGTGGCCATAAGTAAGAATATAGTCTAGATCAATTACATCTATGAATAACAGAGATTCGTCAATTATACTACAGAAGACCTTCAAAGTTTAGCCGACCAACTAGGCCCTACATCGATAATGGTGCTCCAAAATAGAATGGACCTGGACATGTTATTAGCAAAATAAGGAGGTGTTTGTAAAATTGTACGTATATTCCAGATAACACAGGTCCCACCGGGAAGGTTACAGCAGCCGTACAGATACTAAATTCTCTACAATAAGAATAATAAAGGAATTCATGTGTAGAAGATCCCCGGGACCAATACTTTCTGTAGATGAAGGGATGGCAGAGATGGTTGGTTTAGATAGGCTTTGTTATCCTTGTTATCTTAAATTATTGCAGCTATTATTGTTTGTTGTGTCCTTCCCTGTGTAAGGAAGATGATTGGGAGACATCAGTTCTCATTTTCCTCAAGAGGTTAGTTATTCTGTAGACCTAGAACAGCTAGGCCCTCTTCAGTCTTTTATAGTCTCCAACTAGATGGTCTCCTACTTCTCTAAGTTATCATAGGTAGGGTAGACACATCAAATAGTTCATAATTGTAAAGTCTGTACCAAGGGGGGTTTAATGGTTATCAATTCTCAGCTAACGGGTAGAGTTGAAGGCATATTGGGCAGATGTGATAAGCTCTAGTAGGGAGAGGTTAATAAAGTATTTAGGGGGGACTGTTGAGGAGAGCCATAGGATCAAATACTTAATTAACCTTAAGATATAAGGGCATGGGGGAAATGATCTATAGAGTGCATTATTTTCACCTTACATAAGCTTGTTTCAGACAAAGATGGCTCCCATTTCCTCTTCTACATCACCACAAGTACTGAGACAAAGCTGCAGTCAAGACAAAGAGTGATCAATCACAGAATGACACCTCCTCAGATGGCTTCACGGATCAAACTAACTTTTGGAGACCTGAGGGACTGATTTACCTTGATGACCTCAGGAACAATCCCCCTCCATGGACAAGACCATGTCCCACCAATAAATGCATTCCATTTGTCCAAATTCCTTGTGTAACCGAGCCCTCTTAAAAAGGGCCTTTGTTAAAAGACCCAGGTGTGATCAATAAAACTCATTTTGGAGCTGTGCCTTGTGGAGGGCTGAGGAGAGCTTACAACTGATTGTGTTATTGGTGTATTTCTTTCATCGCATGCATCAGTCCATATCAATCAGGACAGGGGCAGGCAACTTATTAATAATATTATAAAATATTAATCCCTGAGATCTGTTCTCATTTGTATTATGACTGAGACCATGGAAGAGTTGAAAAGCGTCAATGCCAGGCATTTCAACTTCTAAAAATAAAGTTTGAAGTTTTATTATGACATGAGCTGGACATTTTCCCTTGGAATTTTGGGTGTAATCCTCAGTATCTGTATTACTCTGTATATACTGTATACACTGCAGAGTACCATTTCTCCTGTCCTGTATGCTGGGTGTAATCCTCAATATCTGTATTAATCTGTCTATATACACTGCACATTATCACTTCCTCTGTCGTGTTGCCGCAGAGGCGGCATTGTACCATGGGAGGGTCAGTATAGGATTATTATCTTTACATTCCTATGGGCAAATAAAAATACATTTGGGAAAACCTGTTAAATCAGGTTATCCCAAGATTGGTAATTATCCCCTCTCTACAGGTACCTTTACACGCCGCTACAGAAAGTTAGAAACAACCGGGTTTTGGAGACAAATGTATCTTGCACCGTCAAATCAACCTGAGGTAGCGGCGTGTAAACTAGCTTGTTGCCACCCATCACTTTCGGCACCTGTTTCAGAGCAGTGCTCTAAAACAGGTTGATTTCAACCCGATGGTTGCGGCCTCTAAATACGGTACGGTAAGGTTTTTTCGCCACCTAATTAACTCCCTGGGGCGTGACACAGCCTCCGTGAAACCGCCCCCCTTCAGGGATCATTGGAGGAAGCTCCTGCGTTACGATTGGTTGTCTCTGCATGGGGCGGCATATTTAAGGAGCTGACCAGTCACACTACACAATTGCTCGAGCGTCATGTATTAGTCAGCCTTCTGCGCTGGCTGGCCAATCATGATACTATTGCATTGTCCAATCATCGTACGAGCGTCTCGTAATCCACAACTCTGGCACGCCTATGTGTTGTCCCTGCTGCACCAGGTCCTCCCATATTACCTTCTGTAGTGGCGTGTAAATGAGGGACGGTGCTCTACAGAAGGTAACTTCTGGCACCCGGCGGTGCTTCCAGGGATAAATTAAACCTTCTGTAGAGCACCTTGTAGCTGCGTGTAAAGGCGGTATCGGGTACCGTTTGCAAGCGTTGGTGCGTGCTCGTGCACGTGAGACACCCGGTTGTTTCTAACCTTCTGTAGCGGCGTGTAAAGGTACCTTACTGGATAGGGGATAACTTTCCAGTCGCTTGGGATCCGACCGGTGGGACAACCTATGATCCTGAAAACTGCAGTTCTGAAGAGCACCATGTAAATGGAGCTGGGGTCGATCATACACACCATAATATGCATCATTCACATGTGACTCTTAAGTTAGAGTGATGAGATGCATGACAACGTAAAAGCAAAATTTCACTCATAAGGGGTGGGAGTGTTATAATATGTTTGCTGGTGGGTATTATAGTATGTGAGTTGGTGGGGTTTGTGTGCCAGGGCTGCTTTTTTCTCCCAGTCTGGCCTTGGTTGATTCTACTAACAGATTCCCAATAAACACCTGTGAAACACAAACACCTAATATTATCTCCTTAATTGAAACACCTTTTGCTAATTAGCTCCTGGAAAAGTCATTAATACAAAGACTTAATTAGTTTTCTTTATATAATTGTGATTTAGATTGCAATCAGGCTATATCCTGCTCTCACTTTCTGTGCAATGTTTAAGATAAATCCATACATTGTATGAAACGGTTAGTATATGACAAGGCCACAGCACAGCAGGTATGCCCTTGGCACATTGTACAAATATGCCTTTGTTGCACAGCCTGAGGGGGATTGTCATTTACAGATGTACGTGGTGTTGTCATGTTTACATAAAGGGGATCTCAGAGATTTTTAAAATAAGTAATTGAAAAGCGTAAATACCAATACATATTTCCCATACAAATCATTTGTATTTGTATTTTATCCCCTATCATAAAATACCAGTGTCTGTTTTAATTTGTTATACAAAAAAATAAAACAATTAAACCAAGCTTTACTCAACATCCCTGAGTCCATTACTGAGTCTTCAGCACTGCTCCCAGTTTTTGGCTACAACACCATTCTCATGTCGACAGCATGGCAGGCAATCACTGAGATAAGCATTTAAGCCCATGCAAATGGCGCACCCCGCTAAGAGCATCTAAGCTCACTGACTGGCTGCTGCATTGTCGATGTGATTTCAGAGCTGCAGCCAATATCAGATATCTAGAGCTGCAGTGGAGAGTCAACAGTGGAACAGAGACAGTGAGTGAGCACAGTTTGTTTTTCTATAATAAACTGCACTCGGTGAACGGTATTTTCTGAGACAAACCCTTTAAGGCTTATATACAGTGTCTTTCCTGGTAATTAGCACAATACTACTTTCAGTTGAAACCAGAAATTTACATACGCTATATAAAGGTGCTTTCACACTGGCGGTTTTGCCCAGATCCGGTCAAAAAATCGCATCTGCCGCCTTTTCTGCCTAACAGCTACACTTGCGGCACAGTTGCGGCAAGCCCCATGCATTGTCTATGGGGCTTGCGGTAAGTGCGCGGCAGACGTGGCAAGTGCGGTTTTGGCAGTTGCGGCAGATGCGGCTGCGAAAAAAAAACGCCGCTGACCGCGTTTTTTCACAGCCGCATCTGCCGTGACTGCCAAAACCACACTTGCCTCATCTGGCGCACACTTACCGCAAGCCCATAGACAATGCATGGAGCTTGCCGCAACTGCCACGCAAGTGCAGCTGTTAGGTGGAAAATGCAACAGATGCGTTTTTTGACCGGATGTGCCGCATTTTTTGAATAACGCCTATGTGAAAGGAGCCTAAAAAGACACATATTCATGTTTTTCTCACTATTATGAATAGGCAAATAAAGTCTGTGGGGCCTCGTTTAGGAGTCTCAAAACAGGACTAGTCAGATATCCCTCCTGGATATGAAATCAGAGTAAACCTTTCCAGCTTTAGGTCAATTAGGATTACCATAATTATTTATATTTGCCATATGTGAAAATAATGAGACAGAGAGAATGTTTAAGGCATTTTTATTACTTTACACAAAGTCACAAATTTACATACATTTTATTAGTATTTTGTACCATTGCCCTTAAACTTTATGACTTGGGTCAAATGTCTTGGATATCCTTCCACAAAACTCTCACCATAGTTGGTAGGAATTTGGTCCCATTCTTCCTGACAAAACTGGTGTAACTGAGCCATGTTTGTAAGTCGCCTTGCTCGCACCTGCCTTTTCAGCTTTGCCCATAATATTTCAATAGGACTGAGATCAGGGCTTTGTGATGGCCACTCCAAAACATTGATTTTGTTATCCTTAAGTCACTTTGTAACCAGTTTGGCAGTATGCTTTGGGTCATTGTCCAGTTGGAAGACCTATTTCCGCCAAAGCTTTAATTTCCTGTCTGATGTCTTGAGATTTTACAGCTGTATTGCCACATAATCTTCTTTCCTTGTGATGCCATCTATTTTGTGAGGTTCACCAGTCCCTCTTTCAGCAAAACAACCCGACAACATGATGCTGTTACCCCCGTGTTTTACAGTTGGTATGGTGTTCTTCGGCTTCTGAAACGTAACGATGGTCATTATGACCAAACAGTTCAATTTTAGTTTCATCAGACAACAGGACATGTCTCCAAAATGTAGGTCTTTGTTCCTGTGTACATTTGCAAACAATTATCTGGATTTTTTATGTTCCTTTTGTACTAATGGCTTCTTCCTGGCAGAGTAGCTTTTCAGCCCATGTTGATACAGTGCTCATTTCACTTTGGATAATGATAAAATCTTACCAGCTTCTGCCATCATTTTCACAAGGTCTTTTGCTTTAGTTCTTGGGTTCATATGCACATGTTGAACCAATGCATGTTTATCTCAGGGACACAGAACCCATCTCCTTCTTGAGTGGTATGATAGCTAGAAATCCCCATGTTGTTTGTATTTATTATTATTTATTATCATAGCGCCATTAATTCCATGGCGCTTTACATGTGGAAAGGGTAAACAAAGACAAGTACAAGGTACATTGTCACCATTTGGCACACAGGTACAGAAGGAGAGAGGACGCTGTCCGCGAAGGCTCACAATCTACAAGGTGATGGGTGATGTATATTAGGAGAGGGTAGAGTTGGTCATGCGGTGGTTTGGTGGACCGAGGCTCACAGTAGGTTGTAGGCTTGTTGGAAGAGGTGAGTCTTCAGGTTTCTTTTAAAGGTTTCTAGAATAGGTGGGAGTCTGATATGTTGGGACAGAGAGTTCCAGAGTATAGCAGATGCACGTGAGAAGTCTTGTATATGGTTGTGGGAAGAGGAGATAAGGGGTGAGCAGAAGAGGAGATTGTGACTGGAACGCAGGTAGCGTGAGGGTAGGTATTGGGAGACCATATCACAGATGTATGGAGGAGGCAGATTGTGAACGGCTTTGAAGGTCATAGTTAGGGTTTTAAACTTAGGCCTCTGAGAAATGGGGAGCCAGTGAAGGGCTTGGCAGAGAGGAGATATAGGGGAATAGCGAGGAGACACGTGGATTAGTCGGGCAGCAGAGCTTAGGATAGATTGGAGTGGAACAAGAGTGCTAGAGGGGAAGCCAGCGAGCAGGAGCTTCCAATAATCGAGGCAGGAAATGATGAGGGCATGGACAAGTCTTTTTGCAGTGTCGAGGTCAAAGAATGAACGGATCTGGGAAATATTTTTGAGTTGTAGTCAGCGGGAGGTGGCAAGGGTATGGATATGTGGCTTGAAGGAGAGGGGAGAGTCGAGGATTACCCCGAGGCACCGAGCGTGGAGGACTGGGGAAAGTGAGCAGCCTTTGACATTGATGAAAAGGTCAGGTAGTTGGGAGAGTGGTTTCGTAGAAAAATTATGAATTCTGTCTTGTTCATGTTCAGTTTCAGAAAGCGAGCAGAAAAGTAAGATGACATAGCAGACAGACATTGTGGAATTTTGGTTAGCAAGGAGGTGATGTCAGGTCCAGAGCGGTAGGTCTGAGTGTCATCAGCATAGAGATGATACTGAACACCAAGGGACTCCATAAGCTGTCCTGAACCGAGGGTGTAGATGGAGAAAAAAATAAGTACAACAACCGAGTCTTGGGGGACACTGACAGATATGGGGTAAGGTGAAGAGGTAGTGTGGGAGAGGGTGACGCTGAATGTCTGGTCTGTTAGATATGAGGAGATCCAGGAGAGGGCCATGTCAATGATACCAAGAGATTCCAGAATCTGTAGCAGGAGGGAATGGTCGATAGTGTCGAAGGCGGAAAATAGGTCGAGGTGGAGGACAGGGTAATGTCGTTTGCTCTTGGCGGTTAATAGGTTGTTGGTAACTTTGGTTAAGGCTGTTTTGGTGGAGTGATGCAGCCGAAAGCCAGATTGCAAGCGGTCAAAGAGGGAGGAGGAGGAGAGGTGGGCAGACAGTTCAAGATTGATGTGCTGTTCAAGGAATTTTGAAGCAAAGGGGAGAAGTGATATTGGGCAATAGCTGGAAACAGACAATGGGTCGAGGGAGGGCTTTTTGAGGATGGGTGTGATCAGGGCAAATTTGAAGGATAAGGGGAAGACACGAGTAGTAAGTGATAAGTTGAAGAGATGGGTTAGAGTTGGGATGAAGACAGAGGTGAGGAGGTGAGGCTGGGAATGAAGTGGGATGGCAGGGGGTCAAGAGCGTTGGTGGTAAGGTGTAATTTTGACAGGAGAGAGGAGAGCTGATCTTCTGACATAGTGGAAAAGTGGCCTTTGGAAGGAGAGGGCAGTGTAGTTGTGAGGAGAAGCTGTGGGGACGGTGGGTCAAAGCTGCCTCTGATGTTTTCGATCTTCTGTTTGAAGAAGGAGGCAAAGTCTTCGGCCAAGGTAAGAGGACAGTGTGGAGGTGTAGGGGGACGGAGAAGAGAATTGAAAGTTTTATACAGCTGTTTGGGATTATGAGACAGGGAGGTTTTTAGAGATTAGAAGTAGGCTTGTTTTGCAGCAGTGACTACAGAGTTGAAGTTAGTGAGCGACTGCTTGAACATAGTGAAGTGCTCAGTGGAGTGAGATTTCTTCCATCTGCGCTCAGCAACCCTGGAAGCCCAACTCAGGTCTTTAATGAGGGTGGTGTGCCAGGGTTGCCTGTTTGTGCACGCTTTGTTGTATGTGAGGGGGCAGCCAAATCGAGGGAAGTAGTTATTGTGGTGTTATATAGGGTGGTAGCAGCATCAATGTTGTGAGGGGGAGAAGGGATTTTGAGATTGAGTGTAAATCTATGTGCTTTAGGTTTCGGCAAGGCTTAGTGAGATTGCGGGGTGGGGGAAGTGAAGAAGGGGAGGAGAGGGAGGAGAAAGTCAAAAGATTGTGGTCAGACAGGGGGAGGGGTGAGTTTGAGGGGTTAGTGAGGGAACATAGGTGAAGACGAGATCCAGGGTGTGGCCATCTTTGTGAAAGGCAGAGGAGGACCATTGAGAAAGCCCAAAAGAGGAAGTCAGTGAAAGAAGTTTAGAGGCGGCTGGGTGCGAAGTGTCGATGAGGGTATTAAAGTCACCCATGATGATAGCGGAGATGTCCGCAAAGAGGAACTGAAGTAGCCAGGTGGTGAAATGGTCAAGGAAAGAGGTGGTTGATACAGGAGAGCGGTAAATGACAGCCAGCTGAAGGTTGCAGGGAGAGAAGATGCGGATGGAATGGACCTTAAAAGAGAGGAGAGTAGCGGAGGGTGGCAGAGGAATAGGGGCAAAGGAGCATGTAGTGGCCAGGAGGAAGCCAAATCCTCCACCATGTTTGTTACTGGGGTGGGGGGGGTGGGAGAGACTGAGTCCACCATAGGAAAGTGCAGCAAAAGAGGCTGTATCAGAGGGTTTGAGCCAGGTTTCAGTGATGCCAAGGAATGAGAGTTTGTAGATGATAAAGAGGTTGTGGATAAATTAAAGTTTTTTCCAGGCGGAGCGAGTGTTCTAGAGTGCACTAGGTAGAGGGACTGGGGGTGCAGGGGCTGGGTGAATGGGTCTAAGGCTGTTGAGGTTGCGAAGGTTAGTGTTGGATCATGGCATGGGGAAGAAGTGACTGTGGGGATGTGATGGGAGGTTCAGGATTAGGGGATATGTCTCTGTCAAGAAGGAGGAGGGAGAGAGTTAGAAGGTGGGAGCAGGAGAGATTACATGGTGGGCGTGCATGTCTGGAGATGAAGGATTGAATGTAGAGGAACAGTTCAGAGGAGTGGGTGAGATGGCTGGGTACGATGGAGGGATAGAGCACAACTTTGTTGCTGGGTGGAGGAATAAGTGGAGTTAGTAGGAAATGAAGTAGTATGGGAGTGAAAGTGAAAAGAAGTGGAAACATTGTGTACAGTAACTATGGACTGTAGCACATAGAGATGGGATGCAGCATGGTATGAGATGCAGCCAGGGGTCGTATGCAGCCAGGGATTGGATGCAGCGAGAAGGTGAGCAAAGTTGATGGAGTCATACCAAGTCAAGGCCAAATGTACAACACATAGGGATGAGATGCAGCAGGGGATGAGATGAAGCCAGGGATTGGATGCAGCCAGGGATCAGATGCGGCAAGAGATGTGTGGCAATGATCAAGACATATCAAGTCAGAACTATTGAGATGCAGCGGGGGATGAGATGCAGTCATGGATCAGATGCAGCGAGGGATCAGATGCAGCGAGAGGATGTGCAGTACTGATGAGGTTGTAACAAGACAAACCAAATGCACAATACTTGGGGATGAGATGCAGCCATGGATTAAATGCAGCCAGGGATCGAATGTAGCCAGGGATCAGATGCAGCCAAGGATCAGATGCAGCCGGGGTCCGATGCAGCCAGGATCAGATGCAGCCGGAGATCAGATGCAGCCGGGGATTGGGTGCAGCCAGGGATCGGCTGCATCGTAAGCCTATGAGCCTCCTGTAACAAATCTTCTTATCTTCTTCTCAGTGTATCTGTGCCCTGGTACAGTTTGTGTACTTAGTGCCTGCTCTATGGCAGATAGCTGTTTACTGCACGAGACTTTGTTGGGTGCTGGGAGCCGACTGGGGTTCCCTGCTGTTCTCCCTCTGCTTATTGCCTGGGGGAAGCAGCTTGTTTCTCTCCGTTCCTCTCCCTCCACCTAGCTGCGCCGGGCAGCAGCTGGCCTGTGGCAGAATTTTGCATTATTCCTGGATGGGACGGGGCCTCGTCAGCTCCAGGGAGACTGCCATTACAGGCCGTGGCTTCGGCCTACTGAATTATATTTGCATATAATTGTTTGCACAGATGAACGAGGTACCATCAGGTATCTGAAAATTGCACCCAAGGAAGAGCCAGACTTTGTCAAGTCCATAATTCTTTTCCTAATATTTTGGCTAATTTTTTTAAACTTTCCCATGATGCTACACAATTTCAGGCGTGCATTAAAATACATCCCCAAGTGTGTTTCTAAGTAAAGCCCCCTTCACATCATGTTTTTGGGGATCCAATTTGTGATGTGCCCCAGGGCCGTGGGGTACTTGGAACCGGGCTGCAGTGTTTCTGGGGGGTCACAGGGGTTGAGACCCGGCTCCGTGACCCTGGGTTCAGCTTCAAAGAGTTTTTGAGAATAGGGTGGTTTAAAGGGAGTATTATTCGTGATGCCACTCGTGGTTCGTGGCTATGAGTGGTCACCGCTGCTGCATAACCGATGGGGATGATGGATGGGCAGCTGGGGTGTAGTGGCTCACCACGGGTGGAGCGGATCCCCAGGGCAGTTGATGTTGAGAGTATGTAGGGCAGGATGGAGGGTGCGCAGTACCAGACAGACTCACGGTTTGTTGATTCCTCAAGTCCTTTACTGGCAATACCGTTTCAACTACAGATGATGTTGCTGTGAGTCCGTTGTGAGGTAGCGACCCTGGGGAACCCGCTTGGCACAGGGAAATGACATCCGCGACTTTTAATGGAACATAACCAGTGGATTTATTGTTTTTCTGTCATAAACCGCTTTCATAACATAAACATAACACCATATTTACATTTTCATAACACCCTGACAGGGATCATTCCCCATCCTATTGCACAAGAGTCATCACACATGGCACTTTTTCATGAACCATTATGACTCACACATGACACAGCATTCATGGCATTTTTACATAAACCATTATGCTACATACTCAGGGCCAACAATAGTAACAGGAACCCTGTCACTCAGTACACACAAGACCACCACGGATCCACTGGGATCCGGGACACTAACATCTGGATCAACGGGATCATATCATGACTCACTCAGTCAATCCCAAAGTCAGCTGTGACCGCCTGGCCCTTGAGCCGTACTTGGTCTCTCACACCGCACATCTGACTGCCTGGCCCTTGACCCGTCCTCGGTCCTCATCACTCATAAGACCAATTTATATCGGACAGCATCGGATTTTACAAAAATCGTAGTCTGAAAATAGCCAAAGCGGTGGGGTGGGGGAGGACGGAGCGGCAGGGGGAGGATGGAGCACAGAGCGGCGGGGTGGAGGAGGACGGAGGACAAAGCGGTGGGGAGAGGGAGGACGGAGAAGCACAGGCAGGGGGAGGATGGAGGATGGAGTCGCAGAGGGGAGGAGGACAAAGGAGGAGGAAGCGGTGGAGGAGGATGGAACAGCACAGACAGGGGGAGGATGGAGCACAGAGCGGTGGAAGGAGGAGGATGGAGGACAAAGCGGCGGGGTGAGGGAGGATGGAGCACTGTACGGCAGCTCAGTGGTTAGCAGAGTATACAGGGGCTCAGTGGTTAGCAAAGTATACGGTGGCTGAGTGGTTAGCACTGTGCGGTGGCTCAGTGGTTAGCACTGTGCGGTGGCTCAGTGGTTAGCACTGTGCGGTGGCTCAGTGGTTAGCACTGTGCGGTGGCTCAGTGGTTAGCACTGCGCGGTGGCTCAGTGGTTAGCACTGCGCGGTGGCTCAGTGGTTGGCACTGCACGGTGGCTCAGTGGTTAGCACTGCACGGTGGCTCAGTGGTTAGCACTGCGCGGTGGCTCAGTGGTTAGCACTGCGCGGTGGCTCAGTGGTTAGCACTGCGCGGTGGCTCAGTGGTTAGCAATGCGCGGTGGCTCAGTGGTTAGCACTGCACGGTGGCTCAGTAGTTAGCACTGCACGGTGACTCAGTGGTTAGCACTGCGCGGTGGCTCAGTGGTTAGCACTGCGTGGTGGCTCAGTGGTTAGCAAAGTATGGTTACTCAGTGGTTAGCAGAGTATACAGGGGCTCAGTGGTTAGCAAAGTATATGGTGGCTGAGTGGTTAGCACTGTGCGGTGGCTCAGTGGTTAGCACTGCACGGTGGCTCAGTGGTTAGCACTGCGCGGTGGCTCAGTGGTTAGCACTGCGCGGTGGCTCAGTGGTTAGCACTGTGCGGTGGCTCAGTGGTTAGCACTGCGTGGTGGCTCAGTGGTTAGCAAAGTATGGTCACTCAGTGGTTAGCAGAGTATACAGGGGCTCAGTGGTTAGCAAAGTATACGGTGACTGAGTGGTTAGCACTGTGCGGTGGCTCAGTGGTTAGCACTGCACGGTGGCTCAGTGGTTAGCACTGCGCGGTGGCTCAGTGGTTAGCACTGCGCGGTGGCTCAGTGGTTAGCACTGCGCGGTGGCTCAGTGGTTAGCAATGCGCGGTGGCTCAGTGGTTAGCACTGCACGGTGGCTCAGTAGTTAGCACTGCACGGTGACTCAGTGGTTAGCACTGCGCGGTGGCTCAGTGGTTAGCACTGTGCGGTGGCTCAGTGGTTAGCACTGCGTGGTGGCTCAGTGGTTAGCAAAGTATGGTCACTCAGTGGTTAGCAGAGTATACAGGGGCTCAGTGGTTAGCAAAGTATATGGTGGCTGAGTGGTTAGCACTGTGCGGTGGCTCAGTGGTTAGCACTGCACGGTGGCTCAGTGGTTAGCACTGCGCGGTGGCTCAGTGGTTAGCACTGCGCGGTGGCTCAGTGGTTAGCACTGTGCGGTGGCTCAGTGGTTAGCACTGCGTGGTGGCTCAGTGGTTAGCAAAGTATGGTCACTCAGTGGTTAGCAGAGTATACAGGGGCTCAGTGGTTAGCAAAGTATACGGTGGCTGAGTGGTTAGCACTGTGTGGTGGCTCAGTGGTTAGCACTGCACGGTGGCTCAGTGGTTAGCACTGCACGATGGCTCAGTGGTTAGCACTGTGCGGTGGCTCAGTGGTTAGCACTGCGCGGTGGCTCAGTGGTTAGCAATGCGCGGTGGCTCAGTGGTTAGCACTGCACAGTGGCTCAGTGGTTAGCACTGCACGGTGGCTCAGTGGTTAGCACTGTGCGGTGGCTCAGTGGTTAGCACTGCGCGGTGACTCAGTGGTTAGCACTGCGCGGTGACTCAGTGGTTAGCACTGCGCGGTGACTCAGTGGTTAGCACTGCGCGGTGACTCAGTGGTTAGCACTGCGCGGTGGCTCAGTGGTTAGCACTGCGCGGTGGCTCAGTGGTTAGCACTGTGCGGTGGCTCAGTGGTTAGCACTGCGTGGTGGCTCAGTGGTTAGCACTGAGCGGTGGCTCAGTGGTTAGCAAAGTATGGTCACTCAGTGGTTAGCACTTTACGGTGGCTCAGTGTTTAAAACTGTACGGTGGCTCAGTGGTTAGCAGTAAGTGCGGTGGGCAGAGTGATCAGCGCAGTGCGGTGGGCAGAGTGGTCAGCGCAGCGCGGTGGGCAGAGTGGTCAGCGCAGCAGCGCGGTGGGCAGAGTGGGCAGCGCAGCAGCGCGGTGGGCAGAGTGGTTAGCGCAGCAGCACGGTGGGCAGAGTGGTCAGCGCAGCAGCGCGGTGGGCAGAGTGGTCAGCGCAGCAGCGCGGTGGGCAGAGTGGTCAGCACAGCAGCGCGGTGGGCAGAGTGGTCAGCACAGCAGAGCGGTGGGCAGAGTGGTCAGCGCAGCAGCGTGGTGGGCAGAGTGGTCAGCGCAGCAGTGCGGTGGGCAGAGTGGACAGCGCAGCAGCACGGTGGGCAGAGTGGTCAGCGCAGCAGCACGGTGGGCAGGTGACGGGGGGCAGGATGGAGCAAGCGGGGCAGGATGGTGGTGGGGGGCAGAATGGTGGCGAGCGGGACAGGATGGAGCAAGCGGGGCAGGATGGAGTGTGCGGGGCAGGATGGATGGCGGCTGCGGCGGCGGGCTCACTCACACACCCACTCATAAAATTAAAAATCATTATGCTCACCTATCCTCTCTCTATCCAGCGCTGCCTCCAACAGCAAGGTCCGTCTGCTTACAGGACCTGTGATGATGTCACAGAGCATCATCGGGTCATGTGACCCGATGATGCTCTGTGACATCATCACAGGTCCTGTAAGCAGACGGACCTTGCTGTTGGAGGCAGCGCTGGATAGAGAGAGGATAGGTGAGCATAATGATTTTTTTTATGAGTGGGTGTGTTGCGGGCAGGGGTGGGAGACGGGAGTGTGTGGGGCGCAGAGAGGGTACCGATGGCGGGTGTGGGGCTTGTTTAGCCCCGCTCCCACTAACGGTCGGCCATGTTAGGTCACCCAGAGTGGGTTACAGCCAGCTTCAACAGGATGTGACGTACCATACTGTTACATCCTGACGGAAGCTGGCTTAGGGTTTTATTATAATAGATGTAAGCACAAGGATGTAAGAGGTTTTGTAAGCAAGGAATTTGTGTAACAGGAAAATATCAAATACATGTACAGAATGTTTGACAGCACTAAATCACAGAGTTAGAATCACACTAAAATATAAATGTGTATATGTAAAATATCTAGTAAAAAAATCAATTTGAGGGCTCAATGTGGAATTTACATTTTTAATACCTTGATTATTTAGATTATTTTGTTTCTTAATGCTGACAGATGAAAAAAACCTTTGAAAACAAAAATAATGAATATGATAAGTAGGATTAAAAAAATCTGTTTACATAGCCTATACTTTTTGGCTAATACTACACAATATACGACAAGAAACTAATGGCCATAGATGTCACATATACTGCAGAATGAAGAAGGACAGCAATTTCAGCAAAGGGATTGTCTCAAGTTCTTAAATGGTTGAAATTGCAAAATGCTTTTAAAAACAAGCAACTTTGCAATATAAAGTTTAAAAAATGTTCTCAAGAAAGGGATTTTAAATTTTACAATTTCCATCTCAGATTGGCTAGTTACATAAGTAACAAGGAGGTTACATTTGCACTACATGTGGCTCAAAGGCAGAGGTGTAGCTAAGGGTTTAGCTCAGGCGAAACATCTGAGTTGACGCCTAAGCAGCTAACATGATAACAACTGCTGTGGCATAGCATAATCATAGGTATATGGGAACCTAACCAGATGACCGGACTGTTACTGAATATAACTATACATATCGTAGATTAAAAGTGTCATTACCGCCATTCTGTGACCGTATGATTGTAGATACCAGTCCTGCAGAACATGTTATAGATGGCTTACCTCTGACGTTCTTTCTTATGAAGTGTTGACTTTTCTCATATTTTCCAATTGGCCCAGACCAACATGACAACTTCTTCGAGCCACAACTTGTCTGCAGAGATTACAATAAAGACACATCTGACTTCTCACATTTCCAGTGCAGTCCCCATTTATTCCAAATTTGCACAATCTCATCTTACTGATATCCCAATATTATATCGATGGTGACGTATGTCCCTATTTCTGATCATCTTACTATTCCTCATAATGTCCACCATTGTGGTTCTTACAAAGTAAAATGCCTCCTTTGTCACCACTAGATGGTAAAATAGCCCCCTGGAAAATATTATTTCCCTATGCAATTGCCCTAGAGATCAGTGCCCACATTTCGCCTCCTGGAAAGTAATATTTGCCCCCCATGTGCCCATATCACAATCACAGTGCCCCTATAAAAATAATGCTTAAGCGCTCACTTAACATTTAATGTCTCTTGAGTCACCCATATGTAGTCCCAATCTACACAGTATGATGACCCCCCACAGCTGCCACATACACAATATGATAGATACACAGCTCGCTACACACAGCATGATGGACCTCACAGTAGCCCCCTTCTACTGTGTGATGGCCTCCTGTAGCCTCCCATGTATAATGGCCTTCAGTAGCCTCCCCCACTGTAGGATAGCTCCCCGTAACCCCCATGCTGTATAGTGGCCCCCAGTAGTCCCCAACTGTATCATAGCCCCCAGTAACCCCCACATTATGATAGCCCTCAGTAGCCCTACTTACACAATATACTGGCCCTCAGTGTTTACCCCACACTGTATCCATGATCCACAGTATGTTCCTCACACTGTAATATGGGCCCCAGTATTTCCCTCACACTGAATCATGGGCCCCAGTATTTCCTGCACACTGTATGGATGGCCTTAAGTATTTCCCCCACACTGGAACATGGCCCATAGTCTTTTCCTCACAATGTATCATGGCCCCCAGTATTTCCCCCACACTGTTTCATGACCCCCAGTATTTCCCCCACTCTGTAATATTACCCCCAGCATTCTCCCACACTGTAATGTGACCTACAGAATGTCCCTCACCCTGTAATATGGTCCCCAATATTTCCCTCATACTATATCATGGCCCCCAGTTTTCCTCCCACACTGTAATATGGCCTTCAGGATTTCCCCCACACTGTATCATGGCCCAGAGTATTTCCCCCACACTGTAATTTCTCCCCCTGTATTTCACTCACACTGTATCATGGCCCCCAGTATTTGCCCCATGAGCATAAAAAATAAATAAACATCCTACACTCGACTACCCATGGATCCTGCCAGCAGACAAGTCCAATGTGGTGATGTCAATGCGCTGGGGAACACATAGTTCCAGTGTGATGACATCATCATGCTGCTACTTGTCCCTGCCTCATCCATGAGTCTCCATACTGTTCTGTAGACCGCAGGCATAAATCAAGCTGCAGTCTATAGAATGAAAAGTGGTAGTGGCATGAAGATCATGTCTTGCTGCTGTACCGCTGAGTATAACTTTATCGGTGCGATATCCCCGGATGGGTCCTTGTGATCGCAGGGCCCATTTGCATCCCTGGAAGATACACTTCTGCTCACAGGCCAGTGTTAGGTGGCTCCTGGCAGTCTGCTGACTTAGTGCATTAGCACCAGGTAAAGCAAACACTTGTTATGGTACCTTTACACGCTGCTACGGAAGGTTAGAAACCACTGGATGTCGCACGTGCACGAGCACGTTCCAACGATTCCTAATGGTAGCTGATACCGCAATTACACGCCGCTACAAGGTGCTCCACAGTAGATTTTTTATATCCCTGGAAGCACCGACGGGTGCCCCAGGTTACCTTCTGTAGAGCACCTTCCTTGATTTACACGCCGCTACCACAAGGGAATATGGGAGGACCTGGGGCAGCAGGAACAACACATAGGCGTGCCAGAGTTGTGGATTACGAGACGCTCGTACGGTGATTGGAAAAAGAAATAGCATCATGATTGGCCAGCCAGCGCAGGAAGGCTGGCTAATACATGATGCTATTGCAATTGTGTAGTGTGACTGGTCATCTCCTTAAATATGCCGCCCTATGCAGGGACAACCAATCGTAATGCAGGAGCTTCCACCAATGATCGCTGATGGGGCGCGGTATCCCGAAGGCTGTGTCACGCCCCAGGGAGTTCACTAGGTGTCGAAAATACCTTCCTGTTCCTCGATTACATGCCGCTACCATAGGGTTTATACCTACCTGTTTTTGAGCACGGCTGGGAAACAGGTGTCGACAGAGACCGGTGGCAACAACCTGAATTACACGCCGCTACCTCGCGGTGTTTTGACGGTACAAGTTACAATTGTCTCCGACACCCGGTGGTTTCTAATCTTCCGTAGCGGCGTTGTAAAGGTACCATAAAGAAATGATTGTTAGAGTGACTTTTGTGAGTAGCCCTCCACAGAAGAGCAGATCCAGATGAGTGTAAACTGATAGGGAGGGGTAGATAGTTAGGAAAGTGTTTGAAGTAGAGTGAGATAGTGTGGTGAATATGTTTGATGCAAGTTTACTGAGAAGAAGTAAATTGGGCCCCCTGGATGCAAGTATACTGCCTATGAGGGGAGCACAAGGCTTCAGTGTGCTTCTGTGAGGAAGCTTTGGCTGTCATTATATGGGCTTAGGAGCTATTGTTGTCACTAAGGTGTAAGTGGGAGGTGTCATTCTGAATGAGGCTCATGACCATTTCTAAGAATTGAATGTGGCTCTCAAGGTAAAAAAAGGTTAGCGTTTCGGAATTCAGCATGTCATCCACATGAGCAAACGCATGCCAAAACGCATGCGAGCACATGCTTACACAGCATTTATCTGCATCAGCTTAGGCATGACGGCAAAAAAACGCTGCGCATGCATGCGTTTGTATGCCTTTTGGCATACGTTTGTGTTGTTTATGCGCATGTGTTCAATATTTCCAGGAGAGTTTTCCAGAATTTCCTTGACAAGCCACGCCCAATGGGCGTGTCTTATGGGAAATCTATACATAGACCCTGCACAGAGGAAATCCTCTTCTTTTGCTGCTGTATCTAGTGTGAGGTGTAGCGGTGTCGGGGAGGCAGGGAACCAGGCACGGACAGTTCTCAACTCACGGTTTATTGATCTCCGTTCGGTTACAGTCACCAAAACACAGATCCAGAGCGCAGCCGGCACACTTCACACCGCTTGGTGTATCTCCCGACCGCTGACAGGCTCTATCAGCCCACCGGAGATAATCCCTTCCCGGGACCACTTCAACTTTCCTTCAGAGCTCCTCAATCAGGCTCTGCACTGGAGAGAATCTCACTCCAGACTCAAGGAACCACACCCAGGATTCCTGCTTCCTCTTAACACATTCAGCTCAGGGAAGAGGAATCACATGTAACACCCGGGATGGAGTACGTCCTGCAGACTGGGAGGACGCACCCAGGGAGGCACATACCGGTCGCAGCATACCGACCTGGTTGGTGCCTCACACACCCCCCCCTATGTTCAAGCGTATGGGGCTGAACACAAGGCCATAACCCCGGTCCCTGCACACAGACCGCGTCACGGCGCGGAGAACCGGCGGAGCCAAGCAGGGGCACCCGGGGATACCAGCGGTGCCAGACCCCACGAGCAACCAACCCGTTCGGACCCCCGGCTCCCACAAACCCCGGACGGGCATCAACGACAGCGGCCTAGGGCCCCACGAGCAACACGGGGTCTGCCCGTGGCACTGCTGCACCGCTCCGGACGGCGAGTCGGCGCACTGGTCTCTGCACCCAGGAATCAGTCACATCAAGTCCTCTGGGTATCCCGGCGGCAGAATTCTTGGGCTCTGGGCCCTGTCTGTCCTTCATCCGGGGGGCCATATACTCGTTCCACAATACCCGGAACAAGGGCATATCCCTCCCCAGCACAACATCATAAGGGAGATCCTTTACCACCCCCACGACATGTTGAACCCTCCTGGCTAGGGTAGCAAACGTGACACGCTTCGTCGGATACCTGCGATGATCCCCATGGACACTCATCACCCTGACCTTTCGGTCGGTGGGTTTTGTCCTGGAGACCAAGGAGGCACACACGAGGGTCACGTTGCTCCCTGAGTCCAGTAGGGCCATCACCTCATGACCGTTAAGCCGTACGCGGCACACTACATTCTCAGTATCCCGGGGGGCCGAGCACCGTTTTCCAACGAGGTGGGCGAACATGGACCGCCTTCGGGAATAGTCACAGTCCATTGGTTCCCCGTTGAGGGGACACTGCGCCATCATATGTCCCACCTCCCGGCATCTTCTACATCGGGGTGGTTCCCCGCTATACCAGGGGCCGAACCGCGGCTGTCCGGATCGCCGCTTTGCTGCAGGGGGAGGCCCGTTTTCGGCCTGAGCCGGGCATTCGCCCGCCCGGGGGCCGGGTTGGGGGTCCCTACTGTCTGGTGTAGTGGGCGCGGCCTTGCGGGTAGCCCGCATTGTCCCAGTGTCCCGGATCAGTTCCTGTGTGGCCACATGGCGCTCCACCACGTTCACCAACTGGTCTAGGGAACCCGGGTCACTGTGTCCCACCCACTTTTGTATGGGGACGGGCAGCGTACGCACGAAGCGATCCATCACCACCCACTCTACCATCTGAGCCGGACTCAGGGCTTCAGGCTGCAGCCATTTGTTAACCAGGTGCGACAAATCATAGGCCTGTGAGCGCACGGGTTTGCCTTCCTCGTAGGCCCATTGGCTCACCCGTTGGGCCCTCACATATGTATTGACCCCGGTACGTGCCAATATCTCCCCCTTCAGGGCGCCATAGTCCAGGGCATCCTCAGTACACAGGTCTATGTATGCCTTTTGGGGATCACCAGTCAAATAGGGCGCCAGCACCTCGGCCCACTGGGCGACCGGCAGTCTCTCCCGTTCAGCCACCCGCTCAAACACGGCCAGGAATGCCTCCACATCATCCCCCGGGGTCATCTTTTGCAGCGCTTGACTTACCGCTTTCCGGACGCTGCAGTCGTCACCTGGTCCTCTAGGCAGATCCCCGGTATGGCCCGCACAGCCTCGGTCAACAGGGCCATCTGCTCCTGGTGCCTCCTCTCCTGCTGCTGCTGAGCTTCCTGTTGCTGCTGCTGGGCCAGCACCAGGTGCTTGAGCACCTCCTCCGTGCTGGCTGCTGGTTTGTGTTGTAATGTAGCCGGCCGAATCCAGGACATGCGATGCCGGGCACCACGCAAGAGACTGGCCGCAATGATGACTGCTGCTCCTCTTACTTAGCAGCCGCTCATTAGCCTCATGAAAAGTCACTTCCCCACCGGAACAGAGGGCAACGGTAGTGCCGGCTACACCTCACCGGGCCGGCAATGCCCGCATTCTCCAGCATATGTGAGGTGTAGCGGTGTCGGGGAGGCAGGGAACCAGGCACAGACAGTTCTCAAATCACGGTTTATTGATCTCCGTCCGGTTACAGTCACCAAAACACAGATCCGGAGCGCAGCCGGCACACTTCACACCGCTTGGTGTATCTCCCGACCGCTGACAGGCTCTATCAGCCCCACCGGAGATAATCCCTTCCCGGGACCACTTCAACTTTCCTTCAGAGCTCCTCAATCAGGCTCTGCACTGGAGAGAATCTCACTCCAGACTCAAGGAACCACACCCAGGATTCCTGCTTCCTCTTAACACATTCAGCTCAGGGAAGAGGAATCACATGTAACACCCGGGATGGAGTACGTCCTGCAGACCGGGAGGACGCACCCAGGGAGGCACATACCGGTCGCAGCATACCGACCCGGTTGGTGCCTCACACTAGCTGCAAGATGGATCTCGACATGCAGTGCTTCTATCGTAACCTGGATTTATCATTGAAAATGGCATTTTCATTTGCTGTGACGTTTAAAGAAAAATGGAGAAGAGCAAGACGGAGAAGACGTTGTTGTTTCTGGCAGCACCCCATTGTTGATGTGCGAGAGAGCCATGGAGCCTATCACTCGTACAGCAAACTTCAAAAGAACCCGAAGAATTTCTTTGTTTATACCAGGATGTCCGAAGAGAGCTTCGATGACTTGAAGTGACGTGTTCGAGGATCGATCACCAGGCAGGAAACACAACTAAGTTGAGTAATTCCTGCTGACAAACGTATGTTAGTTATCCTAAGGTACGTAAATTTTTAGAAAGAAACACATGTCAACACATGTCATTAGTTGAGATGAGCGAGTACTAAAATGCTCGGGTGCTCGATGCTCTGGCCGAGCATCCCAAGATACTCGTGTACTTGGCCAGAGCACCGAGCCCAATGTAAGACAATTAGTGACAGGCTCCGCCCACAGACTTCCGGCTATAAAACGAGTGTTTCTGAGAAAGGGCGGGAGGGTGGGCTTTTTCAAATCGGCGCAACATTCAACACCTTGCTGTGCTCCCCAGAGGGACCCTAACAATCAATCTGCTCTCTGTGAGGTGCCAGCTCACTGTGTGCACTGAAGGGAGCTGTGTACTTGTATCAGAGCGATAATTATTTGAGAGGAGTCCGAGCATCTCAGCGGTACTCGGTGCTCGCCGAGCATCCCGAGTACCAAGATATCCGTGCGAGTACCGAGCAGTGACAAGCATACTCGCTCATCACTAGTCATTAGTATTCTTGTTACAAAAGCCATGTAGTAACTTTTTTTTCCCTTTTCTGTTTGGCAGATTTCTGGCGACCGGAGAGACGTCATCATCTTTACATTTCCAGTTCCAGATTAGAGTGTCGACGCTGTCTGTGATTGTTGAAGAGACCTGCCGTACAATCTGTGACGTGCTGTGAGAAGAATCCCTCCCCCATCCCACAATTCAACTCTGGCTGGACAATTCGGCAAGATTCCAGGAGATTTGTCAATTTCCAAACTGTTTGAAGGCCATGCATATCCTGAAACCTGCTGGAAGCGGATCTGAATATTTCAACTACAAAAAATACTTTTCAATTGTTCTGATGGCGATTGCAGATGCTGACTGTCAAATTGTCACCATGGACGTTGGCTCATTTGGACGAGGAAATGCCTTGCAGACTTTCAAATACTCTTACATGGGCCAACATTTGTATGGGAACAATTTAAACTTTCCACTGCCACGACTCCTTCCGAACACTGAAGAGCCATTTGTTGTGGTTGGGGATGAGGCATTTCAAATGTGTGGCAACCTCATCAAACTGTACTCGAGTCAGTGTCGGGCCCCACGGGACTGGGGTACCTGGTACCGGACCGGACGGTACCGGGGAAGTCACAGGTGGCTTGGTCCGGACCGTGTCCCTGGCTCGACAATAAAGGGGAATTATTTACAGGGGAAATGTCACGTGTGACGCCACCCACTTGGTGCGGCCAGTGATGGGGCCGCCGCTGCTGCAGAGCCTCTGGGGGTGATGGAATGGCAGCGGAGATGGTGTAGTTCCAGTGGGAAGAACTGTATCCCCCGGGGCAGTAAGGGTTAAGTCTATGGTGAGGTAGTAGCACACTTACTTGCAAGCTGCAGGGATCTCTCCTCCTGGCTGGTGCTGACAGGCTGGATCTGTATGAGGGAGAATAGGATGCAGATAGAGGCGACAATAGAGGCAATTCAGGGTTTTCCAAAGCTTACTCTTCGTTCTTTCCAAGCAGTTTACAAGTCATTTGCAGGTCTTTACAAGTTTAAACACAGTTCTTAACACACGGGTGCATTCTCCCTCTCCGGGTTCCCTTTTGCTCCCTGCAGCCAGGCCTCTCTCTCTGTGACCCTCACACAGTCTGTAGTGTCCCTTTC
>JARQOC010001146.1:0-48332 GCA_033576535.1 Allobates femoralis | reverse complement strand
GAGGGAGACCCAGCTTTCTCACACTGGGCCCTACATTATGCTGCAAAATGTGTTGGTAGTCTTCAGACTTTATAATGCCATGCACACGGTCAAGCAGTCCAGTGCCAGAGGCAGCAAAGCAAAATATCAGGGAACCTCCGCCATGTCTGACTGTAGGGAGCGTGTTCTTTTCTTTAAATGCATCTTTTTTCTTCTGTAAACTCTATGTTGATGCCTTTGCCCATAAAGCTCTACTTTTGTCTCATCTGACCAGAGAACAATCTTCCAAAACGTTTTAGGCTCTCTCAGGTAAGTTTTGGCAAACTCCAGCCTGGCTTTTTTATGTCTCGGGGTAAGAAGTGGGGTCTTCCTGGGTCTCCTACCATACAGTCCCTTTTCATTCAGACGCCGACGGATAGTACGGGTTGACACTGTTGTACCCTCGGACTGCAGGGCAGCTTGAACTTGTTTGGATGTTAGTCGAGGTTCTTTATCCACCATCCGCACAATCTTGCTTTGAAATCTCTCTGCAATTTTTCTTTTCCGTCCACATCTAGGGAGGTTAGCCACAGTGCCATGGGCTTTACACTTCTTGATGACACTGCGCACGGTAGACACAGGAACATTCAGGTCTTTGGAGATGGACTTGTAGCCTTGAGATTGCTCATGCTTCCTCACAATTTGGTTTCTCAAGTCCTCAGACAGTTCTTTGGTCTTCTTTCTTTACTCCATGCTCAATGTGGTACACACAAGGACACAGGACAGAGGTTGAGTCAACTTTAATCCATGTCAACTGGCTGCAAGTGTGATTTAGTTATTGCCAACACCTGTTAGGTGCCACAGGTAAGTTACAGGTGCTGTTAATTACACAAATCAGGGAAGCATCACATGATTTTTCTAACAGTGCCAATACTTTTGTCCACCCCCTTTTTTATGTTTGGTGGAATTAGATCCAATTTGGCTTTAGGACAATTCTTTTTGTGTTTTTTACATTGAAGACAAATTAAATGAAGATAATAATACCAAAGAATTTGTGATTGCAATCATTTTCCGGAAGAAACGGAGTATTATCTGACAGAAATGCAGGGGTGTCAATACTTTTGGCCACAACTGTATCCATTCACAATCTAAATATTCATTCATTACATTGTATACATTGCAAAATGTTCTATAGTATAACCTTGGCTATTGTGTCATTGTAATTACATTTTGGACCACCACATATGCTCATGTGAGCAATATTTGCCCCAGCTCACCTACCCGTTTTTTTTTTTGCCTGTATTGTTGTATTTGTGCTTTTTCTCGACTGTCTTTTTTTATTTTTGACCCAATAATAATTACTATTTTAATACATTTTGGTGCCCTGCACATTATTTCTGTAGGTTTTTATTTAAATATTTAGTTACAATATAATGCCTGACAATGACCCATTATCTTTGTACTAAACAGTACTAGTTTTATGTGTAATCACCATATGATAACAAGGACACAATAAGGAAAACATTAATACACTGCGAATGTTGTATTTTCCTGCAATTATCACTTCCTGAAAATGGAATATACCACGATCTGTTAGAATCATCTCATGTGTCCTCCTGATACTTGGGAAGAATAAAACTATCCAGTCCCTCTCTCCTCCCCTGTCCTATGTACAGCTCTCATGCTCTTTTTAGAATGTTAAACAACCCAGATACATTCACACCCTCCATACAACATGAGACGCCCTCACAAATCATTTAACCAACAACTCACTCTCTTTATTCTCGTCATAGTCGCAGGGGATATGAAACCTAATCTTGTCTCTTCTTTTCATAGTAAGTCAAACTCTTTGCCTGCTACACTCAGAAACTCCAGGAATCTCATTAATATTCCTTTCATGCCTTCGGTTTCTTTCAACTGTTCCCTGTAGAACCCTCACACAGCGTGGAATCGGCTCTCCTACATCCACGACTTTTTCCTTTCACATAACATTAACTTCCTTGCACTTACTGGATTCAGCACGCTGACTCCACTGCTGCTCTCTCATATGGTGGAACAAAATTTAGAGCCTAGCCACGAAAGGTCTACACTTGTTTGCACAAAAATTGCTGATGAGAAAGCTGCACCCCAGGAGTAATCAGGAATTAGGAGAGGAGATGGAGAATGAGGCACTTTTGGCTTTTGAGGATTTAGAGAACAAGCAAACCCCAGAAGGACCAGGTAGTTTTACGCCCACAATCATGTCAAAATCTTCTAAGTTTCGCCCCTTATCCGTTTGCCCAACCATTGACATCCTAACCAAACTTGTGGTGGAGGATTTCAAGAAAATCAACACTAAGAAAATTTGACAATCTAACTCACCAACAAAGGTTGGCTATTACTGAATTAAAATCGCTTAATGATGTGGTCATAAAGGCAGCGGATAAGGGGGGCAATATTGTCATTTGGCCATACTCAAAATACGAGAAAAGGGCATTTAGGCAGCTGAAAGAACCAGCTATTCTAAATTGGATTCATGTATCCTAGTTCTGAGATAAATTGCAGAGGATGACCTCAAGATACTTTCTAAAATTATGGCGGACAGGTTGGCTCGGTTTTTACCAAGAGTTATAGGTTTCGTTAAGGGGATATATGCTGTGGGTAATGTTAGGAAGGCAATTTTGGTGCTGGATGCGGTAAGAGGGTCGGGGACGATGAGTGGTGGGTCTCTGGGAATGTTATTGTTGGATGCCAAAAAGGCATTCGACAATGTGAGCTGGACGTGGCTGAACTTGGTTTTGGACACCATGCATCTGCAGGGGACTTTTCAAACTTTCCATAACGCCTTATAATACAATCCATGGGCGAGGGTGTATACCCCAGGGTTCCTGTCGGATACGTCTGCCCTGGAAAAGGGCACCCGACAGGGTTGTCCCCTTTCAACACTACTTTTTAACCTGGCTATTGTGCCACTTTTTTGATTCCTCAATGATGGTGAAGTATTTGAGGGTATTATATAGGGGATAAGGTAGCTAAATCAGCGTTTTAGAGATTCACGGGGATAGAGCGTCTCCACTTCTCTGAGAGACCTGTGAACATAATCTCCTGGGCAGATGAGATTCCCAAGAGTCTGGAACCCCCATAGTGTGACGAATGGACTTAACCAGATTCTCCATGCTTTCAAGCGGAAAACAGGACTTCCCTTCATCATCAGATGAGGAAGCCGGAGATGCCGAAGGAGACCTGGAGACACCACGAGACCTAGCCGGACTGCCCCTTGGAGAAGACATACAAGGGGAAGCAGGCTTCCCAGTCCTGGAGGTAGGAGCCCGAGGGTGAACCACCTCTCTTAGGGAAAGCAATTCCTCCCGGATCATAGATCAAATATCAACAGACTTAACTGAGGACTCTTCCTGTAACGTCTGAGCTTACAAGCCTGACACAGACGTTTAACATACGACTCGGGAAGGGGCTGCATGCACAGAGCACATTCCTTATGCTTCAACGTTTTGGCCTTTTTAGCCTAAGGAGAGACAGAAAAAGAGGGGAAATCAGCATAATAGGAGAGAATCGCACTCACCCAGTGAAGCTGTGTGCCTTCTGACCGGTTCAGGAGGTGGAGGGCCAGCCTGAGATGATTGTGGACCAGTCTTACTCCGCTCACTCCTCTCAGAAGAGCCTGCATCCTTGCTGCGCCCACTGCTGCTGCGAGTCTTGCTGGCCGGCTGCATTTCCCCATCAGGTGGATGCAGCGTCCCTGCCCCAGGAGAAGACATCATGGAAGGCACTACATAGGTCTGCACCGCCTCCTCAAGTAACCTCCCAGATGCTCCATGCGGTGGGGCCACCTCTATGGCCGCCTGGAAGTACAATCCCACACTTCGGGTCAGGAGCGTTTACCCCCAATGCGCAGGCGTGATCCGGACCCCGGCGCAGAAGGCACCAAGCGGCCGAGCGCCGCGGCCGCAGCAACACCCGCGCTCCCCGCCAAGCCCAGAGCCCCGCCGCCATGACACCCCGCCCCACCGCCGGAAGGCACAGACCCGGGCGCCGCCCAAACCTCCCGCGAAATGGCACCGGAACGCCACCGCCGCTGAGCCTCAGTCCTGAGGAGGCACAGGTGCCGCCACCCGCACCAGCCGCCCATACCAGCCACAGCATACCTTCCCAAGCACTGGCTGCCTGGCTCTTGGATGAATGCAGCCTGCTCCCACTGCACCACGCTCCACGAATCAGGATGTAAATCACACGCCGACGTCGTGACATCCTTTGTCAGCCGAGGGGATAGCCTGCAGCAGGACATCCCGACGCTGCTTCTGGAGTTCCAGACCCTGCCGTTCCCTAAGATCCCGACACAGAGGCTGATTGAACCCAGGTAAGCCTTTGCTGTAGGTTCCCATCAGGACAGGAAACCAAACTGAGGGAGCGAGGGGGACTGCCCCTTTTTATCTGTAGGTTTCCTGTCCTGGTGGGCGGATCCCCTCATGTGGGTGCTGTCGTGGCGAGAAGAAAAGAATGTATTCATAGATATAAAAATATCACAATCTGAGAGTCCTCAGTAGTTGATACCTTTTAATGGCTAACTGAAAGGATGAGTAAGGCAAGCTTTCGAGACACTATGGCCCCTTCATCAGACTGATAATCCTGGATCCCCCCCGCTCTTGTGTTTTAGACAACCTCGGTATCTAAAAAGCATCATTGTCAGAAGCGCCCTGTCCTCTCCAGCAGCTACAGGTGCCTTTCCCTGCATCCAGAACAGGTGCAAAACCTCCATCTATAATGACAACTGACAAGATAAGGATTCCTGGGACAGATCAGGACTACGACATCCCAGATAACTTCAGCCGCACCACAAGCAATGTGGTGTATTTAATTATATGTACCAAATGTCCAACAGGCAGCATGTACATAGGGGAGACCGGACAACAATTCAGAACAAGAGTTTCTCATCGCCACTCAATAAAAGAAAAGCGTAATGATCTACCTGTAGCCAAGTATTTTTGCAGCTATGACCACAGGTCAAAAGTAACTTCAAATCTCAGAGAGAAAGAAGAATTTGGGAATACAAATTGATAACAACCTTTGACACATTCAAAACAGGATTGAATGTCTCACATGGATTCATGCGTTTTTACATCAATTGAAAGGGCATTTGGAGAGATCACATCTTTGAACAGTTAGAGGATGATGAACTTTTAACACTTCTTACGGGAACTGACTCGCATGCATTTATAGCTTTCTACACTCACTGAGGAATTTTCAGATCTCCACCGACCACTAATCAAAGAACAATAATACAATCTGTTCCTCTTATCTCAGAATTTTGACTTTACCTCCCCAGCTCCTCTCCCCCTCCCAAGCCTGACTCTGCTTTGTCACCTGATGTATTTACTGCATCCATTCACCCTGCTTATGTATATATGTGTGTGTCTTGAGAATTTGTGTAATTATCAGCATGACAAAGGGGCCATAGTGTCTCGAAAGCTTGCTTTGCTTACTATCTTTCCAGTTAGCCATTAAAAGGTATCAACCACTGAGGACTCTCAGATGCCAATATTTTTCTATCTACTCACTAACACAGTATAAACATTTTATAGATATGTCATGTACCCACTTCTCAGCACGTGACAAGGGTTAATCTACTTCCTCTGACTCAATCCAGCACTGGACCTCTGTCCTATGCTGAAAGGGAGCATCAATCACACCCCAACTCAGACCGCGCACCCCGCTTCACACATGCTGCCATTACTCACTGGATTTGGCAGGGGCCGATGAGTTCCCCTAAACCAAGACTTATCAGACAATCAACAAAATCACACCTTCCTAGGGCTGTGAATTCTTTGGAGTATACAAGGTTCAGACTTATTAAAGTTTAAAGCTTTAATATTAAAGATACAGTGGTTACAAAAAAAAAAGGTATAAAATAGAAATAATAGAATGACATACACATATGCAAACAATGAAATAAAAAGGAGAAACTTACAGAAACCTAAACTTTGCTTCTGTTGCCCGATGGGGAGAGCAGAGATATATGGAATGATGATCACAGCAGCTTTTGCTGACCCATCTTTGTGACACAGGGCTTTAGCTGAGTGAGTCCAGTTATAAACTCAGACTGGCGGGGGGGGGGGGTGGGGGACGACAGATTTCTAGATCGGTCTTCCAGTTTAACATTCTAATTCTGGGTCTATGATTGGACGATCACTCATTTAACCATGCATATATTACTTTTCAAATGCTCCTTTGTCTAAACCAATTCTTTCCCCACAGTAAATATCACGGCTATACTACCCATTTGGTGGAGTCTTTGATCCCCTTTTCTTTGTGGCTACAGGTGTGCAATGTTTCACTTTGTGCCTTTCCCAAGATGCCCCCTGGGGAGATTTGCAGTCACTATGAGTGGGAACCAAACTTGTGCTGAAGAAACAAGGTTGTGATCTCTTGTGGACGGACATGGAATTTAACCCCTTAACTGTTCTGGTGTCCAGTCCCTGACATAAATATATCTTGTAGTGAAATATGTATTTTAATTTTTTTAATTTACTTTGAGGGGTACAAAAATATATGGGTACATATCGGAGGTAAAACTTCTCTGTATGTGATGTAGATGACACTACACTAGTACGCGAGGTGATGGAGGAGGAGCACAATGTCTGAGGTAAAACTTCCCTCTGTATGTGATGTAGATGATGCTACACTGTTACATGAGGTGATGGAGGAGGAGCACAATGTCTGAGGTAAAACTTCCTTCTGTATGTGATGTAGATGACACTACACTAGTGCATGAGGTGATGGAGGAGGAGCACAATGTCTGAGGTAAAACTTCCCTGTGTATGTAGATGACACTACACTAGTACGCGAGGTGATGGAGGAGCACAATGTCTGAGGTAAAACTTCCCTCTGTATGTGATGTAGATGATGCTACACTGTTACATGAGGTGATGGAGAAGGAGCACAATGTCTGAGGTAAAACTTCCCTCTGTATGTGATGTAGATGACACTACACTAGTACGCGAGGTGATGGAGGAGGAGCACAATGTCTGAGGTAAAACTTCCCTCTGTATGTGATGTAGATGACATACAACTGTTACATGAGGTGATGGAGAAGGAGCACATGTTTGAGGTAAAACTTCCTCTGTATGTGATGTAGATGATGCTACACTAGTGCATGAGGTGATGGAGGAGGAGCACAATGTCTGAGGTAAAACTTCCCTCTGTATGTGATGTAGATGACATCTACACTATGTACTGAGGTGATGGAGGGAGCACAATGTCTGAGGTAAAACTTCCCTCTGTATGTGATGTAGATGATGCTACACTGTTACATGAGGTGATGGAGGAGGAGCACATGTCTGAGGTAAAACTTCCCTCTGTATTTGATGTAGATGACACTACACTAGTTACACGAGGTGATGGAGGAGCACAATATCTGAGGTAAAACTTCCCTCTGTATGTGATGTAGATGATGCTACACTGTACATGAGGTGATGGAGGAGGAGCACAATGTCTGAGGTAAAACTTCCCTCTGTATGTGATGTAGATGACATCTACACTAGTTACATGAGGTGATGGAGGAGGAGCACAATGTCTGAGGTAAACTTCCCTCTGTATGTGATGTAGATGATGCACTACACTGTTACATGAGGTGATGGAGAGGAGCACATGTCTGAGGTAAAACTTCCCTCTGTATGTGATGTAGATGATGCTACACTATACATGAGGTGATGGAGAGGAGCACAATGTCTGAGGTAAAACTTCCCTCTGTATGTGATGTAGATGACACTACACTGTACCGAGGTGATGGAGGAGGAGCACAATGTCTGAGGTAAAACTTCCCTGTGTATGTGATGTATGATGCACTACACTGTTACCTGAGGTGATGGAGGAGGCACAATGTCTGAGGTAAAACTTCCCTCTGTATGTGATGTAGATCATGCTACACTGTTACATGAGGTGATGGGGAGGAGCACAATGTCTGAGATAAAACTTCCTCTGTATGTGATGTAGATGACCTACACTAGTGCATGAGGTGATGGAGGAGGAGCACAATGTCTGAGGTAAAACTTCCCTTGTTGTATGTAGATGACATCTACACTGTACTGCGAGGTGATGGAGGAGCACAATGTCTGAGGTAAAACTTCCCTCTGTATGTGATGTAGATGATGCTACACTGTTACATGAGGTGATGGAGAAGGAGCACAATGTCTGAGGTAAAACTTCCCTCTGTATGTGATGTAGATGAGCATACACTGTACATGAGGTGATGGAGAGGAGCACAATGTCTGAGGTAAAACTTCCCTCTGTATGTGATGTAGATGATGCTACACTGTTACATGAGTGTGATGGAGGAGGAGCCAATGTCTGAGGTAAAACTTCCTCTGTATGTGATGTAGATCATGCTACACTGTTACATGAGGTGATGGAGGAGGAGCACAATGTCTGAGGTAAAACTTCCCTCTGTATGTGATGTAGATGATGCTACACTGTTACATGAGGTGATGGAGGAGCACAATGTCTGAGGTAAAACTTCCTCTGTATGTGATGTAGATGAGCTACACTGTACATGAGGTGATGGAGGAGGAGCACATGTCTGAGGTAAAACTTCCCTCTGTATGTGATGTAGATGATGCATACACTAGTGCATGAGGTGATGGAGGAGGAGCACAATGTCTGAGGTAAACTTCCCTCTGTATGTGATGTAGATGACACTACACTGTTACAATGAGGTGCTATGGAGGAGTGTAGATGGAGCACAATGTCTGAGGTAAAACTTCCCTCTGTATGTGATGTAGATGATGCTACACTGTTACATGAGGTGATGGAGAGGAGCACAATGTCTGAGGTAAAACTTCCCTCTGTATGTGATGTAGATGACTACACTGTTACATGAGGTGATGGAGGAGGAGCACAATGTCTGAGGTAAACTTCCCTCTGTATGTGATGTAGATGACACTACACTAGTACATGAGGTGATGGAGGAGGAGCACAATGTCTGAGGTAATACTTCCCTCTGTATGTGATGTAGATGATGCTACACTGTTTAATGAGGTGATGGAGAAGGAGCACAATGTCTGAGGTAAAACTTCCCTCTGTATGTGATGTAGATGATGCTACACTGTCATGAGGTGATGGAGGAGGAGCACAATGTCTGAGGTAATACTTCCTCTGTATGTGATGTAGATCATGCTACACTGTTACATGAGGTGATGGAGGAGGAGCACAATGTCTGAGGTAAAACTTCCTTCTGTATGTGATGTAGATGACACTACACTAGTGCATGAGGTGATGGAGGAGGAGCACAATGTCTGAGGTAAAACTTCCCTGTGTATGTAGATGACACTACACTAGTACGCGAGGTGATGGAGGAGCACAATGTCTGAGGTAAAACTTCCCTCTGTATGTGATGTAGATGATGCTACACTGTTACATGAGGTGATGGAGAAGGAGCACAGTGTTTGAGGTAAAACATCCCTCTGTATGTGATGTAGATGACACTACACTAGTACGCGAGGTGATGGAGGAGGAGCACAATGTCTGAGGTAAAACTTCCCTCTGTATGTGATGTAGATGACACTACACTGTTACATGAGGTGATGGAGGAGGAGCACAATGTCTGAGGTAAAACTCTGTATGTGATGTAGATGATGCTACACTGTTACATGAGGTGATGGAGAAGCACAGTGTCTGAGGAAAAACTTCCCTCTGTATGTGATGTAGATGATGCTACACTAGTGCATGAGGTGATGGAGGAGGAGCACAATGTCTGAGGTAAAACTTCCCTCTGTATGTGATGTAGATGACATTACACTAGTACGCGAGGTGATGGAGGAGCACAATGTCTGAGGTAAAACTTCCCTCTGTATGTGATGTAGATGATGCTACACTGTTACATGAGGTGATGGAGGAGGAGCAGTGTCTGAGGTAAAACTTCCCTCTGTATGTGATGTAGATCATGCTACACTGTTACATGAGGTGATGGAGGAGGAGCACAATGTCTGAGGTAAACTTCCCTCTGTATGTGATGTAGATGATGCTACACTGTTACATGAGGTGATGGAGGAGGAGCACAATGTCTGAGGTAAAACTTCCCTCTGTATGTGATGTAGATGATGCTACACTCTTACATGAGGTGATGGAGGAGGAGCACAATGTCTGAGGTAATACGTCCCTCTGTATGTGATGTAGATGATGCTACACTGTTATATGAGGTGATGGAGGAGGAGCACAATGTCTGAGGTAAAACTTCCCTCTGTATGTGATGTAGATGATGCTACACTGTTACATGAGGTGATGGAGGAGGAGCACAATGTCTGAGGTAAACTTCCCTCTGTATGTGATGTAGATGATGCTACACTGTTACATGAGGTGATAGAGGAGCACAATGTCTGAGGTAAAACTTCCCTCTGTATGTGATGTAGATGACACTACACTGTTACATGAGGTGATGGAGGAGGAGCACAATGTCTGAGGTAAACTTCCCTCTGTATGTGATGTAGATGATGCTACACTCTTACATGAGGTGATGGAGGAGCACAATGTCTGAGGTAAAACTTCCCTCTGTATGTGATGTAGATGATGCTACACTAGTGCATGAGGTGATGGAGAAGGAGCACAATGTCTGAGGTAAAACTTCCCTCTGTATGTGATGTAGATGACGCTACACTGTTACATGAGGTGATGCAGGAGGAGCACAATGTCTGAGGTAAAACTTCCCTCTGTATGTGATGTAGATGATGCTACACTGTTACATGAGGTGATGGAGGAGGAGCACAATGTCTGAGGTAATACTTCCCTCTGTATGTGATGTAGATGATGCTACACTGTTACTTACATGAGGTGATGGAGGAGGAGCACAATGTCTGAGGTAAAACTTCCCTCTGTATGTGATGTAGATGATGCTACACTCTTACATGAGGTGATGGAGAAGGAGCACAATGTCTGAGGTAAAACTTCCCTCTGTATGTGATGTAGATGACACTACACTGTTACATGAGGTGATGGAGGAGGAGCACAATGTCTGAGGTAAACTTCCCTCTGTATGTGATGTAGATGATGCTACACTGTTACATGAGGTGATGGAGGAGGAACACAATGTCTGAGGTAAAACTTCCCTCTGTATGTAGATGAGACTACAACAGTACATGGTGTGTGAAGTGAAATTACCTGGTTCTCTGACATGATGAACCCTGTATTATTCCCCCTGAACCTGTACACATGACATTTGGACATGGGGATGGACTGCCACTCCACTTTAACCCTTCATGACCTATGACGTACGGGTTCAACATAGGTCGTGTCTCTCCCTTTGATGTGAGCTCCCACAATAAGCTCACATTGTTCCCCTGACATCTCAGCTGATCCCATCATCTGAGATGTGGGGCTAACAGCGACGATTGGATCCGCGATCATTCCCTGCCAGTGTGATCCAAAGCGCCGCAGAAGGGATCGTGCCATTTCCCGCCGTGATTGGAGATCCTGCGATAAGATCACGGGATTTCTATGTGTTAATTGGATAGCTCGGGATTCCTGTGGTGACCCCAGATGTCATCAGGGATCACTTCGTGTGGATAGTTGGCAAGTGCTGTCATCCATAGAAAGTGATCATTTGTGCTATGTCCCGATGTGCTGCAGCTCATCGGGACATAGCACTAGCAGTCGGACTAGGCGACAGTGTAAAATAAAGAAAAAATTAAAAAATAACGTTTTTAAAGATATGTAAAAAAAACACAAGTTCAAATCACCCCCCTTTTGCCCCATTGAAAATAAAAGTATTAAAAAAAACCTTAAAAATACACATATTTGGTGTTGCCACATTCAGAAATGCCCGATCTATCAAAACATAAAAACACCACTTTTTTCACCACTTAGATACCAGTAAAAGTAACCTGTTTGGTGTCTACGAACTCGTACCGACCCGAGGAATCCTACCCACACGTCAGTTTTACCATATAGTGAACATGGCGACTAAAAAACTAATGTGTAATTGTAATTTTTTTTGCAATTTCACTGTACTTGGAATTTTTTTCCCTCTTTCCTGTACACTATGTGGTAAAATAAATAATTTAATTTCAAAGTACAACTTGTCCCGCAAAAAACAAGCTGTCAAATGTCTGTACTGACGGAAAAATAAAAAAGTTATAGCCCCGGGAAGAAGAGGAGGGAAAAACGGAAACGTAAAACAAATGGTCGGATGGTGAAGGTGTTAAAGCAACCACATCTACAATAAACCAGACACTAGAAGAAATACACTTTATTTTATATGTCAATTGCCACAGCTTTATTTAAATCACAAGATTAACAATCCTGACAGGTGAAGTGATAGTACAGGGAGGGCCATTTATATGGACGCACCTAAATAAAATGGGAATGGTTGGTGATATCAACTTCCTGTTTGTGGCACATTAGTGTATGGGAGGGGGAAACTATTCCAGATGGGGGGTGACCATGGCGGCCGTTTTGGACCCAACTTTATTTTTTTCAATGGGAAGAGGGTCATGTGACACATCACACTGATTGAGAATTTCATAAGAAACACAATGGTGTGCTTGGTTTTACCATAACTTTATTCTTTCATGAGTTATTTACAAGTTTCTCTGTTTACAGCCATTGACATGTCGCAGATATGAGGAGCAGATAGAAATTGTGTTGATGTCTGGTGAGCGCAGTATCCGGGTCATTGCAGATGTCAATGCAAGACCTCCTACGAGACCACCCATCTCCAATGCTACAGTTAGTAAACTGCTTGCCACATTTCGTGAAACAGGTTCATTTTGCCAAAATGTGGACGCAAGAAAACTCACTAATGAAGAAACATCAGTGGCTGTCGTAGCTTCATACAGCAAGAGCCCACAGCGTAGCACTCGCCGCAGGTCACTGGAGACTGGCATCGGTCCAACATCCCTTTGACGGATTTTAGCTACTCACAAATGGCCCCTTACAAAATCCAGCTGCTACAGCATTTCGACCAGGATGACCCAGATCGGCGCACTGAATCTGCAGAATGGGCAAAACAAAAATTGGAATAGGACCCTCAGTTTACACAGAACATTATGATCAGTGATGAGGCATACTTTTTTATGAATGGTGAAGTTAAACAAAACCAGCGCTATTGGTTTGACACTAACCCACAGTGGATAGATCCCTCCAAAACTGCTGGATCACAGACATTGATGGTATGGGGTGGTATATGGGGTACAAAGATAGTGGGGCCATTCTTCATCAATGGAAACCCCAATGCCACTGGATATGTGAAATTGCTACAGGATGATGTGTTGCCCTTTTTATGCACTGAAGAGGGCACGGTCCCTGAGTTTTTCCAACAAGATGGTGCACCACCACATTATGGGTGTCCGGTCCAAGCATTCCTACATGAACAGTTTCCTGGAAAGATAGTTGAATGGCCACCAAGGTCTCCCGATCTGACCCCTTAGGGTACCTTTACACACAGAGATAAATTGCTTGCAACTCTCTGGTTGCAGTGAAATCATGGACACATTGTTCCATTTTGTTGCCATGTACAAATGGAAAAATGTGACCAAGATTTCACTGCAACTAGTGAGTTGCAAGCAATTTATCTCTGTGTGTAAAGGTACCCTTAGTCTCTTATCTTTGGGGTCATCTGAAGGCAATTGTCTATACTGTGAAGATACGAGTTGTGCAGTATCTGACACAGCGGATCCTGGAGGCCTGTGCAGCATCTGACACAGCGGATCCTGGAGGCCTGTGCAGCATTTCTTCTTCGGTGTTGCTATCAGTGTGTCAAGAGTGAAAGAAGAGGGTTGCATTGACAATCCAACACAATGGGCAGCACTTTGAATATTTTATAAGTGGCTTTGTGGTGAGTGGCATGCACACCAGTTTGGATTTGAAAGTGCCAGTGGAGGGGTCTTTAGGGGCCACATGCAATTACAAGAGAAACACTGCACACTCCGGTTTTGGTTACAAGTGAAAGGCTTTCTTTATTTTGTGATTACATGAGGCAAAATTGTGACAGATCAATTGACGTTTCGGCCCCAACCTGGTGGCCTTTATCAAAGAGTCGCTGTGAACAAGACGCAAAAAAACACGGTGCGTCTTATAAAGCGAAAAATACGGTACCTCATTAATGAATTTCCTGGTAGTGAGGTGGTCTTCATATTATCTTTAGGTAAAGCCTAGCCTTCAGACTACCCAAAGATAATATCATGTATACTAGGGTGCATTCATAAATTCCCACCTTAGGTAGCAGTACAGTCCTGTTCAAAATAATAGCAGTGTGTTCAAAAACATAAATTAAGCCCAAAATCTTTACAAGTTTTTATTTCCAGCATTGGGTACATTGAACACTGTTTAAATCAAAACATGAAGAGAAATGTATAGAATTTTTACTACTTTACAGAAAATAACATAAAATGAACACTGGGCTCAAACAAATAGTGTCTGCATTTGTCTTTTTCTTTTTAGGATTTAGCCTTCCTGTGAATCACTAACCTAATATTTAGCTGTATAACCACAGTGTTTTAGAACTGCTTCACATCTATGTCAAGATGACATAATGTCAACAAACTATCATTTGTTATTCCAGCCCAGGATGCTTTGACTACATCCTACAATTTATTTGCATTTGTTGGCTTTGTCCCAGAAATGGCATTTTTCATGTCACTCCACAGGTGTTCTATCGGATTAAGGTCCAGGGATTGGGCTGGCCACTCCATAACCTCATTTTTGTTGGACTGGAACCAAGATTTTGCTTGCTTACTCGTGTAGACCACAGAAAAAAAACAGTATAACAAATGTGTAGAAGTACTCTGCTATTAGAGGTAATAATAAAAAGCAAGTCCTAGTAAAAAACAGGATACTTAGTTAATAAGTTTTTTGCAAAAAATGTACAAATCTGTTCTACCAACGCCAAGGTGACCCATATCAGAACGGTCCCCATCTACCTAATTTAAAACCTGATACTGTATAAGTATACCTCATGGATGCAGGATGAAGGATGGGCTAGAGTCCAATATGGACAAAGTGCAGCAGACAGCACCTTATTTGGGGTGGGGCGCTTCCTATCTTGCATAACAAGAAACTAATGAAAACTTCCAACTGGGCCAAAGCACAATGTGAACAGGTCTGTAGGACCGCGTTCACACCACCAAAATACTAGACCACAGAAAAAAAACAGTATAACAAACATGTAGAAGTACTCTGCTATAATACGTAATAATAAAAAGCTAGTGCTAGTAAAAAAGGGTGTTAAAAACAGGTTACTTAGTTACTATGTTTTTTGCAAAAAATGTACAAAGCCGTTCCACCTACGCCAAGGTGACCCATATCAGAACGTCCCCTATCTGCCTAATTTACAACTTACCCATTTGTTACTGTTTTTTTCTGTGGTCTAGTTTTTGGTGGTGTGAATACGGTTCTACAGACCTGTTCACTTTGTGCTTTGGCTCAGTTTTTTTAAAATTTTGTTTCTTCGTGTGTTTAAGGTCGTCGTCTTGTTGAAACGCCTCTTTCAAGAGCATTTGCTCTTCAGCGTAAGGCAACATGACCTCTAAGTATTTTGATATATGCAAATTCATCCATGATTCCCGATGTGCGGTAAATAGGCCAGCACCATAGTAAGAGAAACATGCCCATATCATGATGCTTCACGGTCTTCAGAGTGGACTGTGGCTTGAATTCAGAGTTTTGGGGTCGTCTGACAAACTGTCTGCCGAACTTGGACCCAAAAAATACAATTTTACTTTCATTAGTCCACAAAATGTTTCTCTATTTCTCCTCAGGCCAGGTGATGTGTTCTTTGGCAAATTGTATCCGCTACAGTACATGTCTATATTTTGGGACTATGCGGGGACTTTTTGCTGATAGATGATCTTCACACAGGTGTCTTCTGTCACAGTCCTCACAGGTAACTTGAGTCGTCTTTGATCATCCTGGAGTTGATCAATGGCTGAGTCTTTGCCATTCTGGCTATTCTTCCATCCATTCGGTCGTCATCTGGGTTTTTTCCACGTCTCTCTGCTTTTGCTTTACATTTTAAAGCATTGAAGATCTTCTTAGCTGAACAGTATCATTGTCTGCACTTCTTTATAAGTTATACCCTCTCCAATAAACTTTTTAATCAAAGTACGCTGTTCTTCTGAACGTTTCGAATATGAATATAGAATATACCCATAATTCTCAAGGAGAAATGCAAGTAACATGTGCTGGCTTCACCCTTAAATAAGGGCCACCTGATTCACACCTGTTTCTTCACAGAATGATTGACCTCACTAAGTGAGCTCCACACTGCTATTATTGTGATCTTCACAATGATTGACCTCACTAAGTGAGCTCCACACTGCTATTATTGTGATCTTCACAGAATGATTGACCTCACTAAGTGAGCTCCACACTGCTATTATTGTGATCTTCACAGAATGATTGACCTCACTAAGTGAGCTCCACAATGCCATTATTGTGATCTTCACAGAATGATTGACCTCACTAAGTGAGCTCCACACTGCCATTATTGTGAACACACCCCCTTTTAATTAATTCATATTCAAATACATAGAAAACCAACAGACTTCGCATTCATGATCTACATGTTTTTGAGTCTAAGAATCTACTACACCAACTGCTAAATTTTTTGACATGTGGTACTATAATTCCTATAAAAAACAGTAAATAATCTGGTTAGTCATATTGGACTGCTATTATTTTGAACGCTACAGTAGGTGTTCCTGGTCCAGAGACCCTCACCAACTGCTCAGACCATGAGGAAGGAGTGCCCATGCACAGTGGTGTATAGACCTATAGTCTGTCTGTTGAGTTTATACATTGGTGCGTCACACGTACAATCAGACTATGAAAATGGCTTCACTCGTGAATTCTCCTATGCTGAATAAGAGCCGATTTACATTTAAAACATTTCCCACATTCTGAACATGAATATGGCTTCTCTCCTGTGTGAATTCTCTCATGGATCAGAAGATTTTGTTTCTGAGCAAAACATTTCCCACATTCTGCACATGAATATGGCTTCTCTCCTGTGTGAATTCTCTCATGTTTAATAAGATCTGATTTATCTCTAAAACATGTCCCACATTCTGCACATGAATATGGCTTCTCTCCTGTGTGAATTCTCTCATGTCTAACAAGAGATGCTTTATCTGTAAAACATTTTCCACATTCTGAACATGAATATGGCTTCTGCCCTTTGTGGATTCTCTCATGCATTAGAAGATGTGGTTTCTGAGCAAAACATTTCCCACAGTCCGCACATGAATACGGCTTCTCTCCTGTGTGAGTTCTCTTATGTGTAACAAGATTTGAATTACTAGTAAAACATTTCCCACATTCTGAACATGAAAATGGTTTTTCTCCCGTGTGAATTCGCTCATGTATAACAAGAAGTGATTTATATACAAAACATTTTCCACAGTCTGAACATGAATATGGCTTCTCACCTGTGTGAATTCTCTCATGTATCAGAAGATATGGTTTCTGAGGAAAACATTTCCCGCATTCTGAACATGCAAATGGTTTTTCTCCTGTGTGAATTCGCTCATGTTTAACAAGGTCTGATTTATCTTTAAAACATTTCCCACATTCTGCACATGAATATGGCTTCTCTCCTGTGTGAATTCTCTCATGTATAACAAGATGTGATTTATCTATAAAACATTTCCCACATTCTGCACATGAATATGGCTTCTCTCCTGTGTGAATTCTCTCATGTATAACAAGAGCTGATTTATTTTTAAAACATTTCCCACATTCTGCACATGAATATGGCTTCTCTCCTATGTGTCCTGTGTGAATTTTCTCGTGTATAACAAGAGCTGATTTCTGTGTAAAACATTTCCCACATTCTGCACATGAATATGGCTTCTCTCCTGTGTGAATTCTCTCATGTATAACAAGGTATGATTTACCTCTAAAACATTTCCCACATTCTTTACATGAATACGGCTTCTCTCCTGTGTGTTTTCTCTTATGTCTAGCAAGATATGATTTATATAGAAAACATTTCCCACATTCTGAACATGAATATGTCTTCTCTCTTGTAAGAGCTCTTTGATCTTCCACATTTCTTCTGTGATTTTTATTGGACTTCATAGTTTGTAATAAATTTGGAGATAATTCTTTATTACAGGGATCAGATGACAGATCTTTGCTGTGAGGTGCTAAGGGTATATCGGAAATGCCGACATGCTCTTCATCTGGATCTTGTTTAATACTACAACCATCACCATTAAAATATGAAGATATCAGGTGTTCTTCAGAGATTCTGGTAAAGTCATCTGCCAAGAAAAAAAACCATGTTATTTTTTTTGAGAATAATTTAACCTTAAAAATTCTATGTATATAAATATATTCTAAAATTAATTTACTCGGCTTTGCAACAAGGAGGAAATGAAATAATTTGGCACATTCAGGTGTATTAGAAAGATTTCTTCTTTCTTGAGACATCTTTAAAAAGGTAACAGTGGTCTACAAGATCTTAAGGCAGTTTCTCTGAGGCATTTATGATGCTCACAGCTTAATCATAGAATAGATTCATAGTCATAGTGAGTTACTTAAAGATAGTTCGACCAATCATACAGAAGCAAAGATTAAAAACAAACATATGGAGCAGGTGAGTTACACACAGAGGGAGAACCAACAGGTGATTATCCACCTATATTACGAGATAATTATAATTATTTTATGTTCGATAAAAAATATTATTCGTAAATAAGAGGAGCTTCGATAGGGTCCAAATTTTCACCAACGCTTGCAATTGTATACATGGCATGGTGGGAGGAAAAATGTGGCACCCCGCAACGAGTGCGTCACAGGAGGGTACTGCACCCCTGACCGAAGGTGCAGTATTCTCCATCTCAGTGATGAACAGGTTAATCCCAAGGCTCCATGCATCACATGCAACATCTAGAGGCAGAGGACCAATTGGAGACCCGTTTCCTGGGCAACTGGTCCTGGTGGGAGGAGTGCAGGATGTATAGCAGTGGGGAAAGAGCAGATTAGAGTTAGAACGTGAGAGAGACAAGAACAGGAGCTGCACAGTGCCGTGCAGCTCAGAGAAGCAAAGTGAAACTAACAGACATAGCAGAGTGGAAGGAGTTGCAAAAGAGCACTGAGAAGGCTAACAGGGAGGGCACCGAGTACTGGTAACCCAGAAGAGAAGGGGGCCAAGAGCAGAACGGGTAAGACAATACCCTTGCCCAGTCCACCCGGAGTAGCGGCTCCGAGGTAGTGCAGTTGAATTACCGCTGAGCTACAGAACCGGAGTGATAGAGGGCTTCTTAGGAGCGCATCACAACAACCACCATCACCGCAGCTGCGCCAGGAGGGGTACCCACAATTGGGGTTCAGGGGACCCATCGGGAGTCGATAGGCCACAGCTCTTGTCCTCAATAGAGGTTTCTCAGTATCCTGATCCGGTGCATGAAAGCAGCGAAGAGTAACAAGGGACAGTGAGTTTAAGAGAGACATTGTGGAGCCTTGGAGGGACACTGTTCATTGCAGGGACCACCCGGTCCGTTACCTGAAAGTGACTGTTATCCCGTGTATAACCACAGTAAAGACCCGTGCAGAGGAGCATCGTGTCTGAGCCTTCTTTCAGAACTGTTGTTAATTCACCCACAGAATTAACCGAGCTGCCGTATTCCATCAGCGCGGCTCCTGACCCCGGGGACTCCCGCTCCTCCTGTAGGGAGCGAATCCCCCGGAGGTCCAAGCAGCGCCGATGCCATCACCGGACTCCTACAGGTGGCGTCACGAAGTGATATTTATTTCTTATTTAACCGTGCATTGACCACCGGGCCCCTACAGCCTCAGGCACCAAACCATGATTGCAGCCAGCGCCTGAGACCTGAGAACCCGGCAACGGTGAGTCAAAAACAAATACAATGTAGCAAATCCGTTTCTAACCCAACATTATTTTTTCATACGCCACATGGATGACATTCTCATAGTGTGGACAGGGGGCAAAAACCCAATCTCCAAAATTTATGGATCACTTAATAGCTTGAATCTTAGTTTCACAGATTCTGTACCCAATAATGAAAAAACTTTTCTAGATATGTCTCTAGAAGGCGATTGTATTGATACCTGTGTTCACACCAGGACATATCACAAGGAGGTTGCTGGTAAAAATACTCTGCTAATAGCCATCATCCAAAACACCCGATCCAAGCTATACCATATAACACCACCCGATCCAAGCTATACCATATAACACCACATAATCCAAGCTATACCATATATAACACCACACGATCCAAGCTATACCATATAACACCACACGACGCAAGCTATACCATATAACACCACCCGATCCAAGCTATACCATATAACACCACATAATCCAAGCTATACCATATAACACCACACGATCCAAGCTATACCATATAACACCACCCGATCCAAGCTATACCATATAACACCACATAATCCAAGCTATACCATATAACACCACATAATCCAAGCTATACCATATAACACCACCCGATCCAAGCTATACCATTTAACACCACACGATCCAAGCTATACCATATAACACCACATAATCCAAGCTATACCATATAACACCACACGATCCAAGCTATACCATATAACACCACATAATCCAAGCTATACCATATAACACCACACGATCCAAGCTATACCATATAGCACCACACGATCCAAGCTATACCATATAACACCACACGATCCAAGCTACACCATATAGCACCACACGATCCAAGCTATACCATATAACACCACACGATCCAAGCTACACCATATAATACCACCAGATCCAAGCTACACAATATAACACCAGACAGTCCAAGCTATACCATATAACACCACCCGATCCAAGCTACACCATATAACACCACACGATCCAAGCTATACAATATAACACCACACGATCCAAGCTACACCATATAACACCACATAATCCAAGCTATACCATATAACACCACATAATCCAAGCTATACCATATAACACCACCCGATCCAAGCTATACCATTTAACACCACACGATCCAAGCTATACCATATAACACCACATAATCCAAGCTATACCATATAACACCACACGATCCAAGCTATACCATATAACACCACATAATCCAAGCTATACCATATAACACCACATAATCCAAGCTATACCATATAACACCACACGATCCAAGCTACACCATATAGCACCACACGATCCAAGCTATACCATATAACACCACACGATCCAAGCTACACCATATAATACCACCAGATCCAAGCTACACAATATAACACCAGACAATCCAAGCTATACCATATAACACCACCCGATCCAAGCTACACCATATAACACCACACGATCCAAGCTACACCATATAACACCACACGATCCAAGCTATACAATATAACACCACACGATCCAAGCTACACCATATAACACCACCCGATCCAAGCTATACCATATAACACCACACGATCCAAGCTATACCATATAACACCACATAATCCAAGCTATACAATATAACACCACACGATCCAAGCTACACCATATAACACCACACGACCCAAACTATACCATATAACACCACACGACCCAAGCTATACCATATAACACCACATAATCCAAGCTATACCATATAACACCACACGATCCAAGCTATACCATATAACACCACATAATCCAAGCTATACCATATAACACCACATAATCCAAGCTATACCATATAACACCACCCGATCCAAGCAATACCATATAGCACAAGATCCAAGCTATACCATATAACACAAGATCCAAGCTATACCATATAACACCACATAATCCAAGCTATACCATATAACACCACCCGATCCAAGCAATACCATATAGCACAAGATCCAAGCTATACCATATAACACAAGATCCAAGCTATACCATATAACACCACATAATCCAAGCTACACCATATAACACCACACGATCCAAGCTATACCATATAACACAAGATCCAAGCTATACCATATATCATGTTACAGTCATGTGATCAGTACAGGAGGGGGCGGAGCTCACCAGTCCTATTACTATCAGTGAAGGACCTGTGGAGGACTGTGTCATGTGATGCAAAGGGGTGGAGCTAAGAGACCACAGACTTGGTGACAAATCACTGGCAGCCAGGTACAGAGACAAGAGAGACACAGAGCGAGCGCGCGGGGGTTGAAGGCCACAGAGAGCGAGCGTGCGGGGGGGGGAAGGCCACAGAGAGCGAGCGTGCAGGGGGGTAGGCCACATAGCGAGCGTGTGGGGGGGGGGGGGGGAAAGGCCACAGAGAGCGAGAGCATGGGGGGAAAACAACAGAGAGCAAGCGCGTGGGGGGAAAACAACAAAGAGCAAGTGCGCGGGGGGAAAACAAAAGAGAGCAAGCGCGCGAGGGGGAAACAGAGAGTAAGCACGCGAGGGGGAAACAACAGAGAGCAAGCGTGCGGGGGGGGGGGGGGAACAACAGAGAGCAAGCACGCGGGGGGGGGGGGGGGAATCAACAACAGAGAGCAAGCACACGGGGGCGGGAAGATACAGAGAGCGACACGCCAGCATATACTCTGGTATATATGGTATGTGCGAGGTTCCCTTGCTGTAGGTTACACCTCCGGAGATGTGAGTCAGGTAATCCCATAGTGGTGTAGATTCTCCGGGATCCTGTACCCTCTGGAAATGATGATAAAGGCAGTGTCTTGTAGGAGAGCGCACCTGGGGAACGTGTGACTTATGGAATATCGAGTGAGTTTCTCGTTGTGATAAAGTAATATTTAGTTCCGTTCCCAAGATGCTCCATATAAAGGCTTATTTAGGTGGGTGTCTCTGATCAGGTGGGTGTATATCTGTGAGATTACTTAAGGGAATGGGAAGTTACGAGGTCTCAACACGACCAATTTATAGGTTTAAGTTTCAGATTAAACTGATGTAGAAGCCGGGATGTGGAGTCGGTGACAAACATCAGACTCAATCTTTAATTTCCCACAACATGACTCCAACTCCCCCATAATGGACACAGACTCCACGACTCCAACTCCACAGCCTGCTACAATGTATCTCACATGTTGTTGTAAAATGTTTTTAGGGCATTTTTTGCCTATGTTGGCCACTGTATATGAAATTGGTAGGTTAGGTACAGGTCCAGAGATGGTAGTCACCTTACAGGTTGGGTTTAGTACTTTTTGGTGCCATGACTGGAGGGTGATAGATCTCTGTACAAGATTATGTCTCCAAATATCAGACTTCTGACCAGAGTCACTTTATAAGGTGATCACTCTGGAACTTCACCGGATCCCAGTGATTCTGAGGTTGTTTTTTCGCAACAGATTGTACTTCTGTCACGTATTGACTGCTTTGGCATTTTATCAAATGTTATACTATTGGGAGGTGAAGAAACAATAATTACATGTTACCACTAACTGTTTCTTCAGCCCCAGATTTCCAATATTCACAAGGAGAAAAGATAAACCGAACCCCATAACGTGTTACACAATGTATCCTGAGCGGCCGGGCTCCGGAGGGAAGAGGCCCCATAACGTGTTACACAATGTATCCTGAGCGGCCGGGCTCCGGAGGGAAGAGGCCCCATAACGTGTTACACAATGTATCCTGAGCGGCCGGGCTCCGGAGGGAAGGGGCCCCATAATGCAGTGGCGCACCCAGAAATTTCCCAAGGTAGGGGTCCAAGAAACACACACCGGCCCTGAAAGGGGGGTGTCACCCCCCAGCGGGGTTCCAAGGGGCAAAGCCCCCGGTGGGGGGGTTTGGGGGAGCAAAGCCCCCCTAAAAGCCAAGCGATTTTTGTAAATCTGAATACCTAATTAATGCTTAATACTGCACGAAAATGGTCTTATTTCTAATGACGCTGCGCAGTCGGTCTCGGTTGCTCAGCAGTTCCGCTTTTTTATTTTCGTTATGGCATACAGTAAATATCTCCCCCATCCTGGCCCCTTGCCAAACAGTAACACTGACACTGGGGTACAGGATAATGACACTGGGGGTACAGGACAATGACACTGGGGTACAGGACAATGACACTGGGGGTACAGGATATTGACGCTGGGGTACAGGACAATGACACTGGGGGTACAGGACAATGACGCTGGGGTTACAAGACAATGACACTGGGGGTACAGGACAATGACGCTGGGGTTACAGGACAATGACACTGGGGGTACAGGACAATGACGCTGGGGTTACAAGACAATGACACTGGGGGTACAGGACAATGACGCTGGGGTTACAGGACAATGACGCTGACGCTGGGGGTACAGGACAATGACGCTGACGCTGGGGGTACAGGACAATGACGCTGGGGGTACAGGACAATGACGCTGGGGGTACAGGACAATGACGCTGGGGGTACAGGACAATTAAGCTGGGGGTACAGGACAATGATGCTGGGGGTACAGGACAATGACGCTGGGGGTACAGGATAATGACGCTGAGGGTACAGGACAATGACGCTGATGCTGGGGTACAGGATAATGATGCTGACACTTGTTCTGACATAATGGGAAAGCTGGGTGCAGAGGAAAAGGTGTATAGCACAGCAGGGGATGGGAAAGAGCTTGTTTCCCTCAGCACCCCCACCTTTTCCACCCCCTGCTCTGCTATACACCTTTTCCCCAGCACTCAGCTTTCCTATGCTCTTGTATCCTTTATCCCTCAGCATTCAGCTTTCCCATGCTCTTCTATCCCTCAGCATTCAGCTTTCCCAGGCTCATCTATCCTCTCCCTCAGCATCCAGCTTTCCCATGCTCCTCTATCCTCTCCCTCAGCACTCAGCTTTCCCATGCTCCTCTATCTTCTTTCCCTCAGCATCCAGCTTTCCCATGCTCCTCTATCCGCTTTCCCTCAGCACTCAGCTTTCCCATGCTCCTCTATCTTCTTTCCCTCAGCATCCAGCTTTCCAATGCTCCTCTATCCGCTTTCCCTCAGCACTCAGCTTTCCCATGCTCCTCTATCTTCTTTCCTCAGTCCCAGCTTTCCCATGCTCCTCTATTCTCTTTCCCTCAGCACCCAGCTTTTCCATGCTCTTCTATCCTCTTTCCTCAGTCCCAGCTTTCTCATGCTCTTCTATCCTTCTTTCCCTCAGCACCCAGCTTTCCCAAGTTGGGGGCTGATGGAAATCAGAACATGGGAAAGCTGGGTGCTGATGGAAATCAGAACATGGGAAAGCTGAGGAATAGAGTATAGGGGAGCATGGGAAAGCTGGGTGCTGAGGAATAGAGCTTCTTCCCCTCAGCAGACAGTTTTCTTATCCTCTTCTCTGCTGCTATCACTTTCTTCCCTTGGCTATATGATGGACGTGTCACTTACAGCACAACCAGCAGGCACTGGCCCAGTCAATGTAAGGCCTTTTTCACATCAGTGTTTTTGTCCAGATCCAGTGGATCCGGACAAAAACCGCATCTGCCACAACCGCGGCTATCCCGCACATTCCGGACCTGCCGCAAGCCCCTTAGACAATGCATGGGGCCTGCCACAAGTGTACTGCAAGTGCGGCCGTTAGGCGGCAGATGCGGTAAATCTGCCGCATTTGCTGCAATCAGCGAAAAACGCTGATGTGAAAGGGGCCTAAGGCTGGCTTCACACTAGCGTTTGTGTCTGCATGCGTCTGACATGCAGGTGCAAACGTAGTCATACTGATGTCAACGCAGCTGGGATTCTCCGAATGCGTTCACATAGTATAGTGCCCGGTCACCCAATCAGCGGTTGGTCTTGGCGGTGGCCTGGAGATCAGAGGTGGCCGCCAGGAGATCAGCGGCAGCCGCCACTGATCTCCCGGTGGCTGCCTCTGATTTCTGTGAAGATTTCAATGGATCCGCAGTATCTGCCTGCGTTGTCATGCGGAGGATACTGCGGATCCATTGAGCTCCATGCATTCTTTGTGCACTTGCGGTCACTTGCTGATAAAATAAGCCCCGTGAATGCACAGAAAATGCAACATGTTGTGTTCGGAGGGTGCTATTAAAAAAATGCATCTGAACGCAAATGTAACCAAACGTAGCCATACGCAGGTACTATGCGTTCCCATATTAAACATAGGAATGCAATGTGCATGCGTTTGCTTACACTGCGTTCTGTACGCAAATGTGAAACCAGCCCAATAGCCCCAGCCCTCCTCTCACAAGCAGTCACACACACACCCTCCCTGGGCAAGTACAGGATGGAGAAACGGAGATGTAAAGAACTCTATACACCCCCCAAGCACACACATAAACACACAAACACATAAACACACACACACACACACACACACATATACATACAGGGCCGGCTCCAGGTTTCTGTGGGCCCCGGGCGAAAAGGTCTCAGCAGGCCCCCTTTAGTACATATCGCGGACTATATATATATATATATATATATATTATATATGCCCGCAAATGGGTAGCAAGTGCAGCCGCTAGGCATTAGATGCTGTTTTTTTTTACCACAACTGCCACATTTTAAAAAAAACGCCTATGTGAAATCAACCTTACAGGAACAGTGACTGCCGAAACCAGCAAGAGCTGCTCCTGACAGTGAGCATATTACACGTTGTTAGGAGCGGGCTAAAATGCATTTGCATTCCCTTGCCCTTTTTAAAAATACCCTTCAAATGCAAAATGTTGCATTTTTGTGCGTCTGAGGATGCTTGGTATATACACAAGCATCCTGAAGAGCACAAATAATGCAAGCAATGGAGCCGCACTGCCATATGGTGGCACCACAGCCAAGCGGAGTGTCTGGCCGTCCAGATCTCTCTTTCTCCTCACCTTTCTTCTCGCCGCTTCGGTCTCCTCCGGTCGCTCTGCACATAACAGCACAGTGATGACATCGTGCCCCTCCATGCTGAGCTGCAGAATGCAGACAGCGGCAGAAGAGACTCTGGAGAAGAATGCTGCTGGCAAAGGTGGCTGGGACTATAGGAGCGGAATCCGCGGGGGCTACCACTGGCACACATACCTCGTACGCACGCGGCTCCGCTCCGTACACGTCGTACGCACGCGGCTCCGCTCCGTACACGTCGTACGCACGCGGCTCCGCTCCGTACACGTCGTACGCACGCGGCTCCGCTCCGTACACGTCGTACGCACGCGGCTCCGCTCCGTACACGTCGTACGCACGCGGCTCCGCTCCGTACACGTCGTACGCACGCGGCTCCGCTCCGTACACGTCGTACGCACGCGGCTCCGCTCCGTACACCTCGTACGCACGCGGCTCTGCTCCATACACCTCGTACGCACGCGGCTCTGCTCCATACACCTCATACACACACCTCTTACTCACTCGGCTTTGCTCCGAACACCTCGTACACGCTCGGCTCCACTCCATACACCTCGTACGCACGCGGCTCTGCTCCATACACCTCGTACGCACGCGGCTCCGCTCCATACACCTAGTACTTACTGGGCTCTGCTACATTCACACTGTAAATCCCTCCTGACCCCACACATAACCTTCACCTATTTGCCATACACCTAGTACACACTCGCCTCTGCTACATTCACACTGCAAATCCCTCCTGACCCCACACAAACTTCACCCACCTAATTGAGCATGATGATGGGCAAAACAGCAGAGTCCTGCATAAACTGAGCTGATCATGTGACCCCTGACTCCTCCCCTCCATGTGACATCATCACAGGTCCTGTAAGCACAGAGTGTGCACTGTGCAGCTCTGTCGGCTCCCATGGAGGGGGGAGGAGGGAGACCTCCGGTGCTGCAGGAGGCCGAAAATGACCCCCCAGCTGCCCCCTGGATATGGCCTTGGCTGTGGGGGCAGTGCTCAGGGGCCCCCCTGAGGCTAGGGTCACACTTGCATTGTGACCCTAGCCTGATGCAAGTATTTTCGGCTGCAGCGCGGGCGGCGGAAGTGGCGGCAGTGTCAGGGACCGGGCGGCGGTGGGCCCCCCCCAGCTTCTCAGGGCCGTCCAGGGGGGGGGGGGTCCAGACACGTAGGTCCCCCCCCTTGGGTGCGCCACTGCCATAATGTGTTACACAATGTGTCCTGAGCGGCCGGGCTCCGGAGGGAAGAGGCCCCATAACGTGTTACACAATGTATCCTGAGCGGCCGGGCTCCGGAGGGAAGGGGCCCCATAATGTGTTGCACAATGTGTCCTGAGCGGCCGGGCTCCGGAGGGAAGGGGCCCCATAATGTGTTACACAATGTATCCTGAGCGGCCGGGCTCCGAAGGGAAGGGGCCCCATAATGTGTTACACAATGTGTCCTGAGCAGCCGGGCTCCGGAGGGAAGGGGCCCCATAATGTGTTACACAATGTGTCCTGAGCGGCCGGGCTCCGGAGGGAAGGGGCCCCATAATGTGTTACACAATGTGTCCTGAGCGACCGGGCTCTGGAGGGAAATGGCCCCATAATGTGTTACACAATGTGTCCTGAGCGGGCGGGCTCCGGAGGGAAGGGGCCCCATAATGTGTTACACAATGTGTCCTGAGCGGCCGGGCTCTGGAGGGAAATGGCCCCATAATGTGTTACACAATGTGTCCTGAGCGGGCGGGCTCCGGAGGGAAGGGGCCCCATAATGTGTTACACAATGTATCCTGAGAGGCCGGGCTCCGGGGGGAAGGGGCCCCATAATGTGTTACACAATGTGTCCTGAGCGGCCGGGCTCCGGAGGGAAGGGGCCCCATAATGTGTTACACAATGTGTCCTGAGCGGCCGGGCTCCGGAGAGAAGAGGCCCCATAATGTGTTACACAATGTGTCCTGAGCGGCCGGGCTCCGGAGGGAAGAGGCCCCATAATGTGTTACACAATGTGTCCTGAGCGGCCGGGCTCCAGAGGGAAGAGACCCCATAATGTGTTACACAATGTGTCCTGAGCGGCCGGGCTCCAGAGGGAAGGGGCCCTATAATGTGTTACACAATGTGTCCTGAGCGGCCGGGCTCCGGAGGGAAGGGACCCCATAATGTGTTACACAATGTGTCCTGAGCGGCCGGGCTCCGGAGGGAAGGGGCCCCATAATGTGTTACACAATGTGTCCTGAGCGGCCGGGCTCCAGAGGGAAGGGGCCCCATAATGTGTTACACAATGTGTCCTGAGCAGCTGGGCTCCGGAGGGAAATGGCCCCATAATGTGTTACACAATGTGTCCTGAGCGGGCGGGCTCCGGAGGGAAGGGGCCCCATAATGTGTTACACAATGTATCCTGAGCGGCCGGGCTCCGGAGGGAAGGGGCCCCATAATGTGTTACACAATGTGTCCTGAGCGGCCGGGCTCCGGAGGGAAGGGGCCCCATAATGTGTTACACAATGTGTCCTGAGCGGCCAGGCTCCGGAGGGAAGGGGCCCCATAATGTGTTACACAATGTGTCCTGAGCGGCCAGGCTCCGGAGGGAAGGGGCCCCATAATGTGTTACACAATGTGTCCTGAATGTGACAATACCCCACATGTGACTGTACAGTAGTGTTTGGCCACACACCAGGGCTCCAGAGGGAAGGAGACACATTTGGCTTTTGGAGCACAGATTTTCCTAGAATAGTTTGTGGACTATCTGTAGAGCCCCACCAAGTGCCAAAAAAAATGTAGAAACCCCACTTAAGTGACCACATAATATAAATTACACCTCTCTAGGAATTCACCTATGGTGTAATGATGATTTTGTCTCTGGAAAACATTTATTAAGTCAAACAGATTGAATGATGAAGAACTGAAAATTGCAAATAAGCTCTTGTAGTGCCCAATACACTGTAGAGCCCAGTACATCGTAGTGCACAGTACATTATGCCGAGCTCGTGCTTCTGGAGACACACACCCGTACATTAAGCGGCTTCCTCACTACAATAATGCCAAACATGTGTATGTTAACTGTGGTTAAGGCAGATTGTGGGGCTCAGAAGAGAGGGAGCATTTGGGATTTGGGAGCTCAGATATAACAGGTTTTGTCTTTTGGGGGGGGGGGGGGGGCAAACAAAAAACACACATCGAAGTCACAGGGTGGGGTTGGGGGGGGGAGGGTGTCAGAATCACAGGGCGGGGGAAAAAAATCACAGGGCAGGAGGGAGAGCGGAGGTCGGGGTGAGAACTGGAAGACGGGGGGGGAAAAAAATCACAGGGCAGGAGGGAGAGCGGAGGTCGGGGTGAGAACTGGAAGACGGGGGGGAAAAAAATCACAGGGCAGGAGGGAGAGCGGAGGTCGGGGTGAGAACTGGAAGACGGGGGGGAAAAAAATCACAGGGCAGGAGGGAGAGCGGAGGTCGGGGTGAGAACTGGAAGACGGGGGGGAAAAAAAGGAGATTTTTGTGAACTCACCGTAAAATCCTTTTCTCTTAGCCTCTAATTGGGGGACACAGACCGTGGGTGTTATGCTGCTGTCCACTAGGAGGCGACACTAGGCAGAATCTGCAAAAGAGTTGTGGCTCCTCCTCTACAGCACATACACCCTGGAGCAGGAAGTGATTCTCCAGTTTTGTGCTAAAGCAGTAGGAGAGTTAACAGATAATAACAGTGACCTAGGAAGTCTACGCAGGCAACCTGTGTAAACAAATATAGTTAACACAATGTAATAACAGTATAAACAGTTAAGAGTTAGCAGAGTAATATTAGTACCACAGGGCCTGTAACTAAACAGACGCATGTGGAAAACAGTGAAAAGTTAACGAAGCAGATAATTGTATAACAAGACCTGTAACTAAACAGGCTCACAGTACTACAAGGCCTGGAACTAAACAGGCACAAGTTTAAACAGTCAACAGTTAACAAAGTGACATATGCAAACATATGTAAACATGTAACAGCTGAGAAACTATGTGAGAACTGTAGAAAAAAAGCCCACAAGGGCAATAGGGTGGGTGCTGTGTCCCCCAATTAGAGGCTAAGAGAAAAGGATTTTACGGTGAGTACACAAAAATCTCCTTTTCTCCTTCGCCTCATTGGGGGACACAGACCGTGGGACGTCCTAAAGCAGTCCCTGGGTGGGAAAAAACTATGGAAACAGTAACGCTGAGCATGGTCAGTGAAGAACTATGCACCGACAGGCGGTTGCTGTCGCCTGGAGGATGCGTCTAATCAGACCAGCGGTTGCCGAGGACTGAGTGCAAGTACTGTATTGGCATAAGTATGTGTGTAGGCTGACCATTTGGCTGCCTACGCTCTGGTTGTGCTGACCCTGGTGCTGAACGGCCCAGGAGTCGTCCCCTCCCGGCCGTAGCAGGATGTGCCGGAACACTGGCGAAAAGGATGAGTGTTCTGATGGTATAAGCGTCTTGGATGGTTAGATGAATCCATCCGGTTAGAGGAATCTTAGAGACTGACGTACCTTTATTTCTGTCCTGTGGAAGAAGGAAGAAAGAGAATTCGGCCTCTTTGAAAGGCACTGTGCTGGACACCTAGAAGTGTAGGGCCCTGGCAAGGTCCTGTATATGTAGGTCCTTCACGACAGGATCGACTGGAGTCGGACGCAGCGATGACAGAGAGGTGTCTTAGGAGTATACAGACTTAGAAGAAGGATGGAACCAGCCATAGAGCGATCTTGTCCAGGTGGAAGACCAGAAAAGATGGTTGGCATGAGAGCACTGTAAGTACGATAGCTCTGCAGAGAAAAATCATTTTCCCCGAAACTACCGTCCTTTGGAAGAGAACGCTAAGGATAATATCCTATAGAGGCTCAAAAGGTGAGTCTTGCAGGGCCGTGATGACGATGTGTAGGTCTTACGGTGTAGTCCTGTTGTCTGGAGACCTTAAATGGCAGATCCTTCGAAGGAAGGGTATTCATAGAAATCTGGTGGCAAGACATAGTTGAAAGAAACAGAGTTCTTGGTATAAAGTAGGGTCAAGGAGAATGACCTGTAGAGGTGTCCCAAGGAAAAAGAAAAGGAAAACCATTACCCATGTGTGATGGTATATCGTCAATAAGGCTAGTTTCCTTGTTGTAACTATGGTCGCTACAATATCCTGGAAAAAACCCTTGGGTTAAATTCCAGGTCTCAAGGGCTACACCATTAATTCAGATTTAAAGAATTCCAAGGGAGAACTGGCCGTGAGAGAGCAGGTCTGGACTGTCGTTCAGTCGTCCTGAGACTGCTGTTACGAGTGGGACGAAATCCACGTCCAAGCACATTTGGCCAGTCTGTGACCACAGGGATGAGACGGCGACATTCTAGTTTGACATTCCAACCTATCTTAGTAGTGGGGAAGGAGTATAGAGGAGACGGATACAGGTCCAGTCTTGGACTAGAGTATCTGTCGTATTGACTGCGGGTCCTAGAACCTGGTCAGGAATAAGGAACGTTGGCTTGAAGGCGTGATGCTGTCAAGTCCCCATCTGTAGTTTTGTTGCGCTGGTAGCCTTGACAGAGGACATCTGGAGGAAGGGACAGATTCCCTGAGTCCATCTCTTGGCGTGATAGGGAAAACCACTTTCCTTATGTGTACCTGTGGTACGAGAACAGCTGAAGTACAGTATCCAAGGATTCCACCTAATGAAAGATGTAGCGAAACATTTGACATCGCTTGGAAAGAGCGGGTACACCCTGGTGGTTGACACATGCCCCGGATTTGTCGTTGTCTGTTGTATACTGAATGTCCGACTGCAAGATGGCGACTGAATGATTTCAGTGTTATAACTACTGCCCGAATCTTCATATATTGAAGGGCATTGTGATGGGGCACATTGCACCATATCCTGTTCTCGTGCCCAGTCTGAGCACGGGTAATTGAAGGCCGGAGGTGTGGATAAGCCAATGGAACTGTTGCCACTATCCTATGGCTGAGACTTCATATGTGTAAATATGGTAGACTTGTGTAGGGTAATCTGCCAATCGAGTCTTGTTAATGAGCCCAGGGAAAGTGACAGTGCATTCGCAGTCCCTAAAAGTCCTGAATTGAGGAATGAGTCGTCCAGATATGGGAGACTCCTGGAATGCAGTCTAGATATGGCCAACCTCAGGCTGGGAAAAAACCTTTGTATTCTCTTTTGACTCCTGAGTCGAGAAGGGACTGACTGCGTGGAAGAGAGTTTGGGCTACAGCCAGGCAGGGGATTGATTGGAGAGACCATCCATTGGGTTCATGCGGTCGGTAGTCTGCGAGGTCCTGCTTCTAAACAGGCTGTGCAGTGTGTTTGCGCATGTCATCTCAACCCGAGAACCTATATATAGGTGCAGTGAGGAGGTTAGCAGCTGAGCCCGTGCTCCGCGTTCTGCGACCCAGAGTTTTGTCTTTTTTTTTTTTTTTTTTTTTTTTTTTAATAGTCTGAGGAGGGATCCCGGGTAGGCCTTGTGCAGTTGCAACTGCAAGCTGAGTCCCCAACAGTGGGGAGTTGAGGAAGGAGTATGGCATATAGCAATCTTGGCTGCAGCTCAGAGCACCAACAGTGGAGAGCTGAGAAGGGAGTATGCTATGATTACCCGTGCACCTGCGGATCGCGGTGTTTCAGCCAGTGTCTAGTGAGACATGGCTGTCATCACCGTCAACCAGAACTCCAGATATGGGGTCTGGAGGGGCTTGGCGAACAGTCATGGGACGCTTTACAGTTGTCTGGTAATTGCAGGTGACATCACCTTCGACTGGGCTTTCCAACAGTGGGGGGCTGAAGAAGGGACCTGTCAATTAAACGCGTAGCAAGTCCACCACAACCTAGGAGTGCCAACTGTCCAACTGTGTGGGGGCCCTGGAAGGTTTTTTTTTTTTTTTTCTTTTCTTTGAGACGTTTAATATCAACTGGGCTCCCGTAACGACGGTGGGGATGAGGGAAGAGACATGTCGGTGTCTTACTTTAACGTAGCTCCCCTCAGGGTAAAGCCATAAGGTTAATAGGTGTACCAACAGGTACCTGCATTTGCGCGCGGCGGTAGGAAAAATATTATAACACGTGCGGTAGAGACTTGCCCTACCGCTCCAGGGATCAGGGATGTGCATGACGTCGGGAATCAGGGACATTTATTTTTACTGCAGGAAAAACCAGTGCTGGACCACCTGAGCGAACTGCTGCAGGATACGCCACTGCTGGATGTCCGTCATTTGCTGTATAGCGAAGCTGTGCTGATTGTATTCTCCGGGAGTCCCTGTGACTATAGCGGCTGCGGAGTTATTCTCCTTGAGGAAGGGTCCCTAAATCCCTATCACCTTCTTCTGGGAGGATAGGGGCAAAAATGCTTACGCAGTGGTGGCAAGAAGGGGAGCTCTAGCAGACCTTCCACCTGGCACTGTGCACCCTGAAGTGCAAGCCTTGCGGAAGCAGGTGTCTGCAGGCTTCTGCACATTAGTGTGTGCCTTAGCAGACCCTCCACCGGTCACTGTGCCGCGGTGGTCGCGGTGGCAAGGTGACTACAGGCTGCTGACACCTTAGTGTGTGGTCAGGCAGTCCATCCATCTGGCACTGTGCCCCCTGAAGTGCAAGGCCTGCGTGTTAAGCAAGTGTCTGCAGGCTTCTGCAGTTAGTGCATGGCGTAGCACACCGTCCGCCTGGCAGCGTGTGTCCACATGTGCAAAACACTGCCTTTTTAAGCTGGTCAACCTGTGGCCAGTCTGTGCCCCCACATACTTAAGCGCTGCTTGCCGCTGCTATACAGCGGCATCGGTGCTAAGAAACTGTAATGGCGGCGGGGTGAGAAGGGGGGGCGGAGCTGGAAAGAACGCGCCAAGAAATGTTAAAAGGCGCTCTTTTTAGCATTGTCCCGCCTCCTGTGCTGACGCCGAGCCGGGTCTGACGTCAGGCAGAGGCGGGCGGGGAGGCGGGGAAAGCCTTCTGATGAGGTGGCTAGGCCGAAGCCGGGGCCTCGCGTGAATCGCGGGCCCGGGAACGGCGGTGGCCCGGCCAGATACAGTGCTGGCCTCACCGGAGCCTGCACCCACAATAGGCTAGATGCTCCGGTGAGTATTCCGCCTGTCACTGTGCTCCCACATTGAGGGCCCCCTGTAGAGGTAAGGGCCTTTATAGGGGCAATGGTGGAAGTCTTATCCTGCTGGTTCTTCTAAGATGTGCTGCAGCATTTGAGATATGCTGCAGCATGTGAGATGTGATGTCCTGCAGCATGTGAGATGTGATGTGCTGCAGCATGTGAGATGTGATGTGCTGCAGCATGTGAGATGTGCTGCAGCATTTGGCTTTGTGAGCACACAGTTAAGCTGGCTCTTCTGAGGTGTGCTGCCGCATTCGAGATGTGCTGCCGCATTTGAGATGTGCTGCAGCATTTGAGATGTGCTGCAGCATTTGGCTTTGTGAACACACAGTTAAGCTGGCTCTTCTGAGATGCGCTGCAGCATTTGAGATGCGCTGCAGCATTTGAGATGCGCTGCAGCATTTGAGATGTGCTGCGGTATTTGAGATGTGCTGCAGCATTTGGCTTTGTGAGCACACAGTTATGCTGCAGCATTGATCTCTTACATAGCCGAGCTGGTTTTAGGGTTAGACCCCTCGCGGTGTGCTGCGGCGTTTTGTAGTGCAGCTGTGTGCTGCTGCTGCGCGCCATACCTTGCGGCGTCTCGACCTAAGAGCCCCGAAGGGGGAATTAGGGAGGGATGCTGCCGTCCACCTTCAGAGGTCACTTGGCTGTTGATCCCATTCCTGTAACCGACTTGTTACGTGCAGGGGGTCTCTCAACTGTAACCCAGCACCCCAACTGTGAGGAGCTGAGGAAGGAGGGGGGGGGTCGGTTTGCCGGCTTTGATTTCCATCTGTCTTGCTGCTTGCGGTGGGGACATGGAGCATTACTGCGACCCAGAGCCCCATCTGTGGGGACTGGGGAGGAATGCGGGCCTCAGAACCGGCAGGTCTGGAAATCGCTTTAACCCTGCACCTCCAACAGTGGAGGGCCGAGAAAGGAATAGCCCTTAGCAGACAAAAATAACTCGACCCAGAGTTCCAACTATGGAGTCTGGGGAGGTATCTGTGGTCGACATGTCCCTTCAAAAATAAAAAATGCAGCTTCAAAAAGTAAAAATAATGGAGAGAGAGTAAGAACGTGTGCCTCCTTTCAGACACTAAGCAAAAACTGGAGAATCACTTCCTGCTCCAGGGTGTATGTGCTGTAGAGGAGGAGCCACAACTCTTTTGCAGATTCTGCCTAGTGTCGCCTCCTAGTGGACAGCAGCATAACACCCATGGTCATGTGTCCCCCAATGAGGCGAAGGAGAAAATCACAGGGCAGGAGGGAGAGCGGAGGTCGGGGTGAGAACTGGAAGACGGGGGGGAAAAAAATCACAGGGCAGGAGGGAGAGCGGAGGTCGGGGTGAGAACTGGAAGACGGGGGGGAAAAAAAATCACAGGGCAGGAGGGAGAGCGGAGGTCGGGGTGAGAACTGGAAGACGGGGGGGAAAAAAATCACAGGGCAGGAGGGAGAGCGGAGGTCGGGGTGAGAACTGGAAGACGGGGGGGAAAAAAAAATCACAGGGCAGGAGGGAGAGCGGAGGTCGGGGTGAGAACTGGAAGACGGGGGGGAAAAAAAATCACAGGGCAGGAGGGAGAGCGGAGGTCGGGGTGAGAACTGGAAGACGGGGGGGAAAAAAATCACAGGGCAGGAGGGAGAGCGGAGGTCGGGGTGAGAACTGGAAGACGGGGGGGAAAAAAAATCACAGGGCAGGAGGGAGAGCGGAGGTCGGGGTGAGAACTGGAAGACGGGGGGGAAAAAAAAATCACAGGGCAGGAGGGAGAGCGGAGGTCGGGGTGAGAACTGGAAGACGGGTGGGAAAAAAATCACAGGGCAGGAGGGAGAGCGGAGGTCGGGGTGAGAACTGGAAGACGGGGGGGAAAAAAATCACAGGGCAGGAGGGAGAGCGGAGGTCGGGGTGAGAACTGGAAGACGGGGGGGAAAAAAATCACAGGGCAGGAGGAGAGCGGAGGTCGGGGTGAGAACTGGAAGACGGGGGGGGAAAAAAATCACAGGGCAGGAGGGAGAGCGGAGGTCGGGGTGAGAACTGGAAGACGGGGGGGGGGGGGGAAAAATCACAGGGCAGGAGGGAGAGCGGAGGTCGGGGTGAGAACTGGAAGACGGGGGGGAAAAAAAAATCACAGGGCAGGAGGGAGAGCGGAGGTCGGGGTGAGAACTGGAAGACGGGTGGGAAAAAAATCACAGGGCAGGAGGGAGAGCGGAGGTCGGGGTGAGAACTGGAAGACGGGTGGGAAAAAAATCACAGGGCAGGAGGGAGAGCGGAGGTTGGGGTGAGAACTGGAAGACGGGGGGGCGGGGGGGGGGGGGGGGTAATCACAGGGCAGGAGGGGCGAGTGTAGGGCATCAGGTGGTGGCAGCAGCATTCGGTGGCAGCAGCAGATAGCAGAGAACCTCTCCAGTCTCCACAGACAGGATGAGGCTGAGCAGGGAAGGACATCCACCGCCCCTCCACATCGGATTGGAGAGATAGCGTCACATGGACACTTGCTCCAATCACATCTGGAAGGGGTGACACTGAGGTCACCTAGCTCCGGCCATGGCTGGATCACAATGTTTCGCCAACATTTATTGGTGAAACACTACAATCACTGTGATTAGCTGTTGATCTGCAAAACAGCCAATCAGAGCGATCGCAGGCCCCGTTCAGCTGACCTAGACGTCCGCTCCTACTTGTAGCTTCGGTGACTTTTCGCTGGCCCCCTTCACTGGAGCTACAGGACCGCGATCCCCCCATGACGTTAGGATCATCACAGGTCGGGAAGTCACTGAAAAGCATGATGTTCCATAACGTCACAGGTCGGGAAGGGGTTAACTTCATTTATTAATATCCTGGCAAAAGACAGGAGAAACTGAAATGAAAGTGGAGCGATTTCATCATAAACAAGGGGAGGAGTGCAGCGCTCGGGTCATGTATCCGGTTTATCCTTTATATTGTAGCATATGATGAGTGCAGACATGACCCTCACCTGGAACACAGCAACACATCGAATGAAGAAGATACTGATAGTCTAACTACATCATATTCATTACCCCCAGTGAGCCCCGGTGTAACCAATACAAGAGCGAGTTTAGAGTTCACATTTTGTTGTTTAATAAATTTACAAACATTTCTACATTTCTGGGGTTTTTACCAGTGAAGATGGGGCAGAGCGACATTGAGGGGCCCGAATCCTCTCCGTCCCCACATAGAAGATACAAAACCCAACACATCATTGTACCAAGCGGAGAATAAGTGACTGCAGAGGCCACTACTCACCTGGGCGGTGATCTGTAGGGATCTCCTCTGTCCTCCGCTCATCACCCCTCACATAGGTCTCTGGAGGATTAATATGGGGCAGATCTTCACCCTGAAACAAAGATTGTAAAAGTCACAGACAGATGGAGAAGTCCCATCTGTGATCAGCTGTAATCTGCCATCTCCACCCATCTCATTACACAAGTATAACACATCTAATAGTGGGGGAGAAAACAAGACTGAGACAAGATCTTCACAGCCGTCTACACATCATAGGGAGATCTCATCACACCTTCTCTCCATCTACCTGATCATCCGGAGGAACATCGGGATCTTCTGGATTACAGTCCTGTGGGAGAAGAGGACGGGGACATCTCTCTGGTGTTGTCCTCTTACTGGATAGACCTGGAGGAGACACATACAGGACTGAATTCATTCTTTACATACAGATCATTATAGGCCGTGTGTATTTAGTCCTATTACCTGCTGATGTGAGGGGATCCTCCATCATGACTATGTCCTTGTACAGATCTCTGTGTCCTTCTAAATACTCCCACTCCTCCATGGAGAAATAGACGGAGACGTCCTGACATCTTATAGGAACCTGACACATACAATGATAGCCGCATTGTCATCATTCCCCCATCCCTTCATAGCGTTACTGTATAATGTCCCAGCAGCAGCAGCATTCCCAGCAGTGTCACCTCTCCAGTCAGCAGCTCCATCATCTTGTAGGTGAGTTCTAGGATCTTCTGCTCATTGATGTCCTCATGTATCAGGGGGTGAGGTGGAGGCCCCGGGCCCCGGGCTCTTCCCTCACACTGTACAGGCTCCTGACAGCACAGATCACTCCAGCTCTTCTTCACCACTGTGTAATCCTGGTTATGGAGAGGAGACACATTCATAAATCTCCAGTCTCCAGACATCTCCAGAGTCCTCACCTCTCCAGCTCTGTCCGTTATTCTGTCCATAGATAAGAATGAGGTCATGTGACATCTCTCACCTCTCCAGTAACAAGGAAGAGGATCTCTAGGGTGAGGGGTAAGATCCTCTCCGCCATCTTGTCCCTGTCCAGATCCATCCTTGATGGTCAATCAGGAGAATTCTCTTCTATAGAAGATGTGAGAGGATCCGATATTGTAGAGACCTGAATGGGGGAAGAGACGATGGAACATCAGAGAGATCCTGGGGAATAATACAATTACTGGAGACTCCATCACTGAAGGCAGAAATGATGGGGACACGTATGGAGCACGACTACACACAGTACACACAGCTCTGCTCCGTACACCTCGTACACACTCGGCTCCGCTCCGTACACACTCGGCTCCGCTCCGCACACCTCGCGCACACTCGGCTCCGCTCCGCACACCTCGCGCACACTCGGCTCCGCTCCGCACACCTCGCGCACACTCGGCTCCGCTCCGCACACCTCGCGCACACTCGGCTCCGCTCCGCACACCTCGCGCACACTCGGCTCCGCTCCGCACACCTCGCGCACACTCGGCTCCGCTCCGCACACCTCGCGCACACTCGGCTCCGCTCCGCACACCTCGCGCACACTCGGCTCCGCTCCGCACACCTCGCGCACACTCGGCTCCGCTCCGTACACCTCGCGCACACTCGGCTCCGCTCCGTACACCTCGCACACACTCGGCTCCGCTCCGTACACCTCGCACACACTCGGCTCCGCTCTGTACACACGCGGCTGCACATCACTCACCTCGTACTAAAAGTGGGGGGTAGAAGGTTGGAAATGGGTGATTTGGAGCGGTGAGAAGAGTCAATAGACGACTGATGGCTGCAAATGGTCTGGAAGAAACAAGGAAAAAATTATCTAAAGGATCAAGAAATTGAAGGAACTGTCAGGTTTGGTGGAGGAAGCCTGGTGATATGGGGATGTGTCACAGCCAAAGATGTGGGATACTTCACCAGGATGGATGATGTCTCAATACTGAGCTCTATGTGAGGATCCTACAAGAAAACATCGAGATTCTCATTGAACCATTTCTTCCCCAATGAACCATCACCCCGGATCCAGGCTCTATAGAGCCACATTCACATTGACCTCGCATCACCCCGGATCCAGGGTCTATAGAGCCACATTCACACTGACCACGCATCACCCCGGATCCAGGTTCTATAGAGCCACACTCACACTGACCCCGCATCACCCCGGATCCAGGTTCTATAGAGGCACATTTACATTGACCACGCATCACCCCAGATCCAGGCTCCATAGAGCCACATACACACTGACCCCACATCGCCCTGGATCCAGGTTCCATAGAACCACATTCACACTGACCCCGCATTGCCCCGGATCCAGGGTCTATAGAGCCACATTTACATTGACCCCACATCGTCTCAGATCCAGGCTCTATAGAGCCACATTCACACTGACCCCGCATCGCCCCGGATCCAGGGTCTATAGAGCCACATTCACACTGACCCCGCATCGCCCCGGATCCAGGGTCTATAGAGCCACATTCACACTGACCCCGCATCGCCCCGGATCCAGGGTCTATAGAGCCACATTCACATTGACCCCGCATCACCCCGGATCCAGGCTCTATAGAGCCACATTCACATTGACCTCGCATCGCCCCAGATCCAGGCTCTATAGAGCCACATTCACACTGACCCCGCATCACACCGGATCCAGGTACTATAGAGCCACATTCACATTGACCTCGCATCACCCCGGATCCAGGGTCTATAGAGCCACATTCACATTGACCTCGCATCACCCCGGATCCAGGTTCTATAGAGCCACACTCACACTGACCCTGCAACTCCCCGGATCCAGGTTCTACAGAGCCACACTCACACTGACCCCGCATCACCCCGGATCCAGGTTCTATAGAGGCACATTTACATTGACCCCGCATCACCCCGGATCCAGGATCTATAGAGCCACATTTACATTGACCACGCATCACCCCAGATCCAGGCTCCATAGAGCCACATACACACTGACCCCACATCGCCCTGGATCCAGGTTCCATAGAACCACATTCACACTGACCCCGCATCGCCCCGGATCCAGGGTCTATAGAGCCACATTTACATTGACCCCACATCGTCTCAGATCCAGGCTCTATAGAGCCACATTCACACTGACCCCGCATCGCCCCGGATCCAGGGTCTATAGAGCCACATTCACACTGACCCCGCATCGCCCCGGATCCAGGGTCTATAGAGCCACATTCACACTGACCCCGCATCGCCCCGGATCCAGGGTCTATAGAGCCACATTCACACTGACCCCGCATCACCCCAGATCCAGGCTCTATAGAGCCACATTCACATTGACCCCGCATCACCCCGGATCCAGGCTCTATAGAGCCACATTCACATTGACCTCGCATCGCCCAAGATCCAGGCTCTATAGAGCCACATTCACACTGACCCCGCATCACACCGGATCCAGGTACTATAGAGCCACATTCACATTGACCTCGCATCACACCCGGATCCAGGGTCTATAGAGCCACATTCACACTGACCCCGCATCACCCGGATCCAGGTTCTATAGAGCCACACTCACACTGACCTCGCATCGCCCTGGATCCAGGGTCTATAGAGGCACATTTACATTGACCCCGCATCACCCCGGATCCAGGATCTATAGAGCCACATTTACATTGACCACGCATCACCCCAGATCCAGGCTCCATAGAGCCACATACACACTGACCCCACATCGCCCTGGATCCAGGTTCCATAGAACCACATTCACACTGACCCCGCATCGCCCCGGATCCAGGGTCTATAGAGCCACATTTACATTGACCCCACATCGTCTCAGATCCAGGCTCCATAGAGCCACATACACACTGACCCCACATCGCCCCGGATCCAGGGTCTATAGAGCCACATTCACACTGACCCCGCATCGCCCCGGATCCAGGGTCTATAGAGCCACATTCACACTGACCCCGCATCGCCCCGGATCCAGGGTCTATAGAGCCACATTCACACTGACCCCGCATCGCCCCGGATCCAGGGTCTATAGAGCCACATTCACACTGACCCCGCATCACCCCAGATCCAGGCTCTATAGAGCCACATTCACATTGACCCCGCATCACCCCGGATACAGGGTCTATAGAGCCACATTCACATTGACCCCGCATCGCCCCGGATCCAGGTTCTATAGAGCTACATTTACACTGACCCTGCATCGCCCCGGATCCAGGTTCTATAGAGGCACATTCACACTGACCCCGCATCGCCCCGGATCCAGGGTCTATAGAGCCACATTTACATTGACCCAGCATCACCCCAGATCCAGGGTCTATAGAGCCACGTTCATATTGACCCCACATCGCCCCGGATCCAGGTTCTATAGAGCCACATTTACATTGACCTCGCATCACCCCGGATCCAGGGTCTATAGAGCCACGTTCATATTGACCCCGCATCGCCCAGATCCAGGCTCTATAGAGCCACATTCACATTGACCCGCATCCCGGATCCAGTACTAGCCACATTCACTGACTCCAGCCCGGATCAGGTATAGAGCCACATTCACACTGACCCGCATCACCCCGGATCCAGGTTCTATAGAGCCACACTCACACTGACCCCGCATCACCCCGGATCCGGGGTTCTATAGGGGCACATTTACATTGACCAATCGCATCACCCAGATCCAGGTCTCCATAGAGCCACATATCACACTGACCCCACATCGCCCTGGATCCAGGTTCCATAGAACCACATTCACACTGACCGCATGCCCCGGATCCAGGGTCTATAGAGCCACATTTACATTGACCCCACATCGTCTCAGGATCCAGGCTCTATAGAGCCACATTCACACTGACCCCGCATCGCCCGGATCCAGGGTCTATAGAGCCACATTCACACTGACCCCGCATCGCCCCGGATGCCAGGTCTATAGAGCCACATTCACACTGACCCATCCCCGATCCAGGTCTAAGAGCCAATCACATGACCCGCATCACCGGATCCAGGCTCTATAGAGCCACATTCACATTGACCTCGCATCGCCCGATCCAGGCTCTATAGAGCCACATTCCCCATGACCCCGCATCACACCGGATCCAGGGTACTATAGAGCCACATTCACATTGACCTCGCATCACCCCGATACAGGGTCTATAGGGGCCACATTCACATTGACCTGCTACACCCCGGATCCAGGTTCTATAGAGCCACACTCACACTGACCCTGCAACTCCCCGGATCCAGGTTCTACAGAGCCACACTCACACTGACCCCGCATCACCCCGGATCCAGGTTCTATAGAGGCACATTTACATTGACCCCGCATCACCCCGGATCCAGGATCTATAGAGCCACATTTACATTGACCACGCATCACCCCAGATCCAGGCTCCATAGAGCCACATACACACTGACCCCACATCGCCCTGGATCCAGGTTCCATAGAACCACATTCACACTGACCCCGCATCGCCCCGGATCCAGGGTCTATAGAGCCACATTTACATTGACCCCACATCGTCTCAGATCCAGGCTCTATAGAGCCACATTCACACTGACCCCGCATCGCCCCGGATCCAGGGTCTATAGAGCCACATTCACACTGACCCCGCATCGCCCCGGATCCAGGGTCTATAGAGCCACATTCACACTGACCCCGCATCGCCCCGGATCCAGGGTCTATAGAGCCACATTCACACTGACCCCGCATCACCCCAGATCCAGGCTCTATAGAGCCACATTCACATTGACCCCGCATCACCCCGGATCCAGGCTCTATAGAGCCACATTCACATTGACCTCGCATCGCCCAAGATCCAGGCTCTATAGAGCCACATTCACACTGACCCCGCATCACACCGGATCCAGGTACTATAGAGCCACATTCACATTGACCTCGCATCACCCCGGATCCAGGGTCTATAGAGCCACATTCACACTGACCCCGCATCACCCCGGATCCAGGTTCTATAGAGCCACACTCACACTGACCTCGCATCGCCCTGGATCCAGGGTCTATAGAGGCACATTTACATTGACCCCGCATCACCCCGGATCCAGGATCTATAGAGCCACATTTACATTGACCACGCATCACCCCAGATCCAGGCTCCATAGAGCCACATACACACTGACCCCACATCGCCCTGGATCCAGGTTCCATAGAACCACATTCACACTGACCCCGCATCGCCCCGGATCCAGGGTCTATAGAGCCACATTTACATTGACCCCACATCGTCTCAGATCCAGGCTCCATAGAGCCACATACACACTGACCCCACATCGCCCCGGATCCAGGGTCTATAGAGCCACATTCACACTGACCCCGCATCGCCCCGGATCCAGGGTCTATAGAGCCACATTCACACTGACCCCGCATCGCCCCGGATCCAGGGTCTATAGAGCCACATTCACACTGACCCCGCATCGCCCCGGATCCAGGGTCTATAGAGCCACATTCACACTGACCCCGCATCACCCCAGATCCAGGCTCTATAGAGCCACATTCACATTGACCCCGCATCACCCCGGATACAGGGTCTATAGAGCCACATTCACATTGACCCCGCATCGCCCCGGATCCAGGTTCTATAGAGCTACATTTACACTGACCCTGCATCGCCCCGGATCCAGGTTCTATAGAGGCACATTCACACTGACCCCGCATCGCCCCGGATCCAGGGTCTATAGAGCCACATTTACATTGACCCAGCATCACCCCAGATCCAGGGTCTATAGAGCCACGTTCATATTGACCCCACATCGCCCGGATCCAGGTTCTATAGAGCCACATTTACATTGACCTCGCATCACCCCGGATCCAGGGTCTATAGAGCCACGTTTCATATTGACCCCGCATCGCCCCAGATCCAGGCTCTATAGAGCCACATTCACACTGACCACGCATCACCCCAGATCCAGGCTCTATAGAGCCACATTCACACTGACCCACGCATCGCCCCGGATCCAGGTTCTATAGAGCCACATTCACACTGACCCCGCATCACCCCGGATCCAGGGTCTATAGAGCCACATTTACATTGACCCCACATCGCCCCGGATCCAGGGTCTATAGAGCCACATTCACATTGACCCCGCATCGCCCTGGATCCAGGTTCCATAGAGCCACATTCACACTGACCATGCATCGCCCCGGATCCAGGGTCTATAGAGCCACATTCACATTGACCCCGCATCGCCCTGGATCCAGGCTCTATAGAGCCACATTCACACTGACCCCGCATCGCCCTGGATCCAGGCTCTATAGAACCACATTCACACTGACCCTGCATCACCCCGGATGCAGGTTCTATAGAGCCACATTCACATTGACCCCGCATCACCCCGGATCCAGGGTCTATAGAGCCACATTCACATTGACCTCGCATCGCCCTGGATCCAGTGTCTATAGAGCCACATTCACATTGACCCCGCATCACCCCGGATCCAGGGTCTATAGAGCCACATTCACATTGACCCCGCATCGCCCCAGATACAGGTGTAGTGAGGGGTAGTGGATCTTACATGAGGCTGCATACAGGGCTGCAGGGATTGGGTGGAGGATCTTACATGGGGCTGCACACAGGGAATGCAGTTTAAGGTGATGGATCTTACATGGGGCTGCATACAAGGGTTGCAGGGAGTGGTGGTGGATCTTACATGGGGCTGCATACAGGGAGGAGTGGTGGATCTTACATGGGGCTGCAGGGAAGGGGTGGTGGCTGTTACATATGGCTGCATACAGGAGGTGCAGGGAGGGGTGGTGGCACTTACATGGGGCTGTATAAAGGGGGTGCAGTACTTACATGGGGCTGTATACAAAGGGTGTAAGGAGGAGTGGTGGTACTTACATGGGGCTGCATACAGGGGGTGCAGGGAAGGGTGCTGTACTTACATGGGGCTGTATACAGGGGGTGGTGGTACTTACATGGGGCTGCATACAGGGGGAGCAGGGGGGTGCTGTACTTACATGGGGCTGTATACATGGGGTGCAGGGAGCGTGGTGGTATTTACATGGGGCTGTATACAGGGGGTGCAGGGTGGTGGCACTTACATGGGGCTGCATACAGGGGGTGCAGGGAGGGGGTGGTACTTACATGGGGCTGCAAACAGAGGGTTCAGGGCGAGATGCTGTATTTACATGGGGCTGTATACAGGGGGTGCAGGGAGGGTGGTGGTACTTACATGGGGCTGTATACAGGGGGTGCAGGGAGGGTGGTGGTACTTACATGGGGCTGCAAACAGAGGGTTCAGGGCGAGATGCTGTATTTACATGGGGCTGTATACAGGGGGTGCAGGGAGGGTGGTGGTACTTACATGGGGCTGTATACAGGGGGTGCAGGGAGGGTGGTGGTACTTACATGGGGCTGCACACTCCGGTGTCTGGGGGAGGATGGCACAGTCTTATGATCCTCCCTGACCTTCGTCCAATCAGGAATCAGATCCAGACGAGGCTCCGCCCCCACTACCTGCACACTGGAATCATGGGAGACTGAGCCCGGGGTGACGTCACTTCATCGTCACAGGGAAGGCGTGTTCTTCGCTTTGTGGGCGTGTCCTCGCCGTCATCTTTGTTTATCTCGTTGTTAGCATAAACACGGTATAAATATTCTTTATCTCGTTGGTTCTTCTGCAATCTGCAGAGACTGAAAGGTTGAGTCCAGAGAATACAGGCTCCTCCAGGTCCTGACTGCAGCCCATACACTAGAGAATACAGGCTCCTCCAGGTCCTGACTGCAGCCTATACAGTAGAGAATACAGGCTCCTCCAGGTCCTGACTGCAGCCTATACACTAGAGAATACAGGCTCCTCCAGGTCCTGACTGCAGCCTATACAGTAGAGAATACAGGCTCCTCCAGGTCCTGACTGCAGTCTATACACTAGAGAATACAGGCTCCTCCAGGTCCTGACTGCAGCCCATACACTAGAGAATACAGGCTCCTCCAGGTCCTGACTGCAGCCCATACAGTAGAGAATACAGGCTCCTCCAGGTCCTGACTGCAGCCTATACACTAGAGAATACAGGCTCCTCCAGGTCCTGACTGCAGCCCATACACTAGAGAATACAGGCTCCTCCAGGTCCTGACTGCAGCCCATACACTAGAGAATACAGGCTCCTCCAGGTCCTGACTGCAGCCCATACACTAGAGAATACAGGCTCCTCCAGGTCCTGACTGCAGCCTATACACTAGAGAATACAGGCTCCTCCAGGTCCTGACTGCAGCCTATACATTAGAGAATACAGGCTCCTCCAGGTCCTGACTGCAGCCTATACACTAGAGAATACAGGCTCCTCCAGGTCCTGACTGCAGTCTATACACTAGAGAATACAGGCTCCTCCAGGTCCTGACTGCAGCCTATACAGTAGAGAATACAGGCTCCTCCAGGTCCTGACTGCAGCCCATACACTAGAGAATACAGGTTCCTCCAGATCCTGACTGCAGCCTATACAGTAGAGAATACAGGCTCCTCCAGGTCCTGACTGCAGCCCATACATTAGAGAATACAGGCTCCTCCAGGTCCTGACTGCAGCCCATACATAGAATACAGGCTCCTCCAGGTCCTGACTGCAGCCTATACACTAGAGAATACAGGCTCCTCCAGGTCCTGACTGCAGCCCATACACTAGAGAATACAGGCTCCTCCAGGTCCTGACTGCAGCCCATACACTAGAGAATACAGGCTCCTCCAGGTCCTGACTGCAGCCCATACACTAGAGAATACAGGCTCCTCCAGGTCCTGACTGCAGCCCATACACTAGAGAATACAGGCTCCTCCAGGTCCTGACTGCAGCCTATACAGTAGAGAATACAGGCTCCTCCAGGTCCTGACTGCAGCCCATAAACTAGAGAATACAGGCTCCTCCAGGTCCTGACTGCAGTCTATAGAGTACAGAATACAGGCTCCTCCAGGTCCTGACTGCAGCCCATACACTAGAGAATACAGGCTCCTCCAGGTCCTGACTGCAGCCTATACACTAGAGAATACAGGCTCCTCCAGGTCCTGACTGCAGCCTATAGAGTAGAGAATACAGGCTCCTCCAGGTCCTGACTGCAGCCTATACAGTAGAGAATACAGGCTCCTCCAGGTCCTGACTGCAGCCTATACAGTAGAGAATACAGGCTCCTCCAGGTCCTGACTGCAGCCCATACACTAGAGAATACAGGCTCCTCCAGGTCCTGACTGCAGCCCATACACTAGAGAATACAGGCTCCTCCAGGTCCTGACTGCAGCCCATACACTAGAGAATACAGGCTCCTCCAGGTCCTGACTGCAGCCCATACACTAGAGAATACAGGCTCCTCCAGGTCCTGACTGCAGCCTATACAGTAGAGAATACAGGCTCCTCCAGGTCCTGACTGCAGCCCATACACTAGAGCAGAGGTCCCCAA
>JARQOC010001145.1:0-48357 GCA_033576535.1 Allobates femoralis | reverse complement strand
GCAGCCAGGCACCACAGTAATGAGGAGTACAGCCAGGGCCACAGTAATGGGGAGGGCAGCCAGGTGCACAGTAATGAGGAGTACAGCCAGGTGCCACAGTAATGAGGAGTACAGCCAGGCGCCGCAGTAATAAGGACAGCCAGGCACTGCGCCCACGTCAGTGAGGAGGACACGTTATCATGAGCAGATGCCAGAAAGGCACAAACATGGCAGACTGCAGCCATTCACATATCGGCGGCTGAGGAGACACTCACCAGAACGAAGCGTCCTCTTCAGGAAGATTAACACCTGTGATCAGGGGAGAAGGAAGAAGTGGTTATAGCTGGGGCCGATCGTGTGACTGTGAGCGTTTCTCCATGTGTCCCCACAACATCACCAGAAGGAGCCAAATGATGGACATCGACCGACACCGTCTGCAATGGTAAAATGGAAATGTTCAAAACCTCCAATGTGTCCAGTCTGGAGAATGATACAGAAATCCTCCACCTCCATCACTGAGGAAAGTTCTGTCCTGAATGTAGAAATCATCAAGCTCCACTGCCAGCAGCTACTGTGAGATCACCGACCAATGACATCTCCAATGGAGGCAAGTCTGGAGACACCACAGTCACAGATATGGAGACACGGGGGTCAGTGGGTGCTCTCCTCTGTGGAGACACGGGGGTCAGTGGGGGCTCTCCTCTGTGGAGACACGGGGGTCAGTGGGTGATCTCCTCTGTGGAGACACGGGGGTCAGTGGGTGCTCTCCTCTGTGAAGACACGGGGGTCAGTGGGTGCTCTCCTCTGTGGAGACACGGGGGAACAGTGGGTGCTCTCCTCTGTGGAGACACGGGGGTCAGTGGGGGCTCTCCTCTGTGGAGACACGGGGGTCAGTGGGTGCTCTCCTCTGTGGAGACACGGGGGTCAGTGGGTGCTCTCTCCTCTGTGGAGACACGGGGGTCAGTGGGTGCTCTCCTCTGTGGAGACACGGGGGTCAGTGGGTGCTCTCCTCTGTGGAGACACGGGGGTCAGTGGGGGCTCTCCTCTGTGGAGACACGGGGGTCAGTGGGGGCTCTCCTCTGTGGAGACACGGGGGTCAGTGGGTGCTCTCCTCTGTGGAGACACGGGGGTCAGTGGGTGCTCTCTCCTCTGTGGAGACACGGGGGTCAGTGGGCGCTCTCCTCTGTGGAGACACGGGGGTCAGTGGGGGCTCTCCTCTGTGGAGACACGGGGGTCAGTGGGGGCTCTCCTCTGTGGAGACACGGGGGTCAGTGGGGGCTCTCCTCTGTGGAGACACGGGGGTCAGTGGGGGCTCTCCTCTGTGGAGACACGGGGGTCAGTGGGTGCTCTCCTCTGTGGAGACACGGGGGTCAGTGGGTGCTCTCCTCTGTGGAGACACGGGGGTCAGTGGGTGCTCTCCTCTGTGGAGACACGGGGGTCAGTGGGTGCTCTCCTCTGTGGAGACACGGGGGTCAGTGGGGGCTCTCCTCTGTGGAGACACGGGGGTCAGTGGGGGCTCTCCTCTGTGGAGACACGGGGGTCAGTGGGTGCTCTCCTCTGGGGAGACACGGGGTCAGTGGGGGCTCTCCTCTGTGGAGACACAGGGGTCAGTGGGTGCTCTCCTCTGTGGAGACACGGGGGTCAGTGGGGGCTCTCCTCTGTGGAGACACGGGGGTCAGTGGGGGCTCTCCTCTGTGGAGACACGGGGGTCAGTAGGGGCTCTCCTCTGTGGAGACACGGGGGTCAGTGGGGGCTCTCCTCTGTGGAGACACGGGGGTCAGTGGGTGCTCTCCTCTGTGGAGACACGGGGGTCGGTGGGGGCTCTCCTCTGTGGAGACACGGGGGTCAGTGGGTGCTCTCCTCTGTGGAGACACGGGGGTCAGTGGGTGCTCTCCTCTGTGGAGACACGGGGGTCAGTGGGTGATCTCCTCTGTGGAGACACGGGGGGTCAGTGGGTGCTCTCCTCTGTGGAGACACGGGGGTCAGTGGGTGATCTCCTCTGTGGAGACACGGGGGTCAGTGGGTGCTCTCCTCTGTGGAGACACGGGGGTCAGTAGGGGCTCTCCTCTGTGGAGACACGGGGGTCAGTAGGGGCTCTCCTCTGTGGAGACACGGGGGTCAGTAGGGGCTCTCTCGTCTTTAGAAAGACCACATAGACCAGGGCTCATCCCAAATGAACGATTGAGCTCCTTAACCATGGGCTGACACTACTCACACTTTATTGGATCACCAACAGCTAAAGACACATAACACATAACCCAGCACAACACACAATGTACCAGGCAGCAGAGTCTCGCCCTCCGCTGGTCACCAGGGATTACAAGGTTCTGCTGTAGCCAGATGAATGTCCCTATCTGGGTATCTTCCTTCAGTAGTCTCTGGTGCTTCTCTAGTTGGGTACGAGGTCCATGTAATAATATAATCCCAGTTCTGATCCCCTTAGTCGGCACCGAAGAGCCTAGACCTCAGGTTATGGCAGCCAATCGGATCCACAGATCCTAGATTGGTACCATGTAGCATGAAAACCCCTGATTAATGAACAGTCCTCCTTATATACCCAAGCACTCAATTCAGAACATTGTGGACTTCACTATTGGTGGACTAAGACTGTGCTCTCATTGGCTAGATTTCAATCCAATTGGATAATGTTCATTTAAATGATGTGGAAAGAAAGGGGCTGAGGCTAGTTACATTGTCTGCAATCCACAACATCAAACAATGGTGGCTGAGGTAATTTACGTAGAATCAGTAATACACACGTTTGAACAATAGAAGGCTCATATCCTTAACTGTCTTTCAGTTTCTGACCTTCTCTGACAAAGGGGTGAGAAAATTCCATAAACTTTCCACCCTGGTAGACTCCTAACAGTCTAATAGAAACAATGAGTGGTTTATCACAAGTTCTCAAAATACCAACATGTCTGGCTAATGTAAGAAAGTTAACTCTTGCTATACATTGAAAGAGTCCATGTCATCACAACGGGAGGCGGGCCCGGAGACGCCGCATCACAACGGGGGGCGAGCCCGGAGACACCGCGTCCCGCGGGGGAATGAGCCCGGAGACACCGCGTCCCGCGGGGGAATGAGCCCAGAGATGCTGCATCCCACCAGTCCTACTCCTGGGATTGTGGTTTTCGGGGGCATAATATATGATACCCAGACCCCTCTAGTTTTCATTTCTGGTCACTAACAACTAAGCGCAACAGTGATCTGGTGATGGAACCAGCGGTGCGGCCATTTCTACAGTGTCCCATGACAACCCCAAGCCACATGTTCCTTGTACGTTTGTGAGCCGCTTGCGGGGGCTAAACCTGCTCCCGTGGCCACAGGGTCTCTGAATTCCTCTCTTCTCTCGTGGCCACAGGGTCTCTGGACTCGGCTCCATCGAGCGCATCGGGGAAGTCATTGCTCGGTGATCACACAGTAGCTGTGGATCTTATGATTTGTATATTCAGCAGCAGAACCTTCCTCAGATCATTAATGACCTCAGTGATGGCGGCTGAGGCTGGAGGTGTCGGGATTTCTCACTCAGACTGGACACATTGGAGGATGTGATATTTCCTCCATCTGCAGATCAGCGATGTCACCGGTGATTTCCATTGTTTCCTTCTTGGTACGGTGATACCAGTGGTGAAGAGAGTATAGAGAGTATTATATACCGTCCAGTGTGGCGGCCTCGGACTTACCGCTGTAATGACGTTGCCGTCGTGGAGGTGCACCGCCTCATCCAGCAAGTGCAGTTTATCTTTCAGTGAGCGAAACCGTTCCACGGAGCACATCTGGGGACAGAGCGGAGTGTGAGCGGCGGGGGCCGAGGGCGCCGAGCGGACAGTGAGCGGCGGGGGCCGAGGGCACCGAGCGGACAGTGAGCGGCGGGGGCCGAGGGCACCGAGCGGACAGTGAGCGGCGGGGGCCGAGGGCACCGAGCGGACAGTGAGCGGCGGGGGCCGAGGGCACCGAGCGGAGTGTGAGCGGCGGGGGCCGAGGGCACCGAGCGGAGTGTGAGCGGCGGGGGCCGAGGGCACCGAGCGGAGTGTGAGCGGCGGGGGCCGAGGGCACCGAGCGGAGTGTGAGCGGCGGGGGCCGAGGGCACCGAGCGGAGTGTGAGCGGCGGGGGCCGAGGGCACCGAGCGGAGTGTGAGCGGCGGGGGCCGAGGGCACCGAGCGGAGTGTGAGCGGCGGGGGCCGAGGGCACCGAGCGGACAGTGAGCGGCGGGGGCCGAGGGCACCGAGCGGACAGTGAGCGGCGGGGGCCGAGGGCACCGAGCGGACAGTGAGCGGCGGGGGCCGAGGGCCCGAGCGGACAGTGAGCGGCGGGGGCCGAGGGCACCGAGCGGACAGTGAGCGGCGGGGGCCGAGGGCACATCTGGGGGACAGAGCGGAGAGTGAGCGGCGGGGGCCGAGGGCACATCTGGGGGACAGAGCGGAGAGACAACGATGGGGTGGGGACCACAATAGTGCAGGGTTTCTCTGGCGGTACCTTGCCACGCTGCATCCTCCGCACCGTCTCCTCAATGCTCCAGTCTCCACTGTAATCCTGTAATAAACCGCAGAGGTGAGATGACGCAGGGCGGCAGTCATGAAGGCGGCTGCCAGGCCTCCACCGCCCCCCGTCCACCCAGTACCTGGTACTCAGACTTGGGTTTCCGCAGCTCCGGAGTCACGTACTTGATATTTGTATCTAGAAAAGCTGAAACATAAGAGATCAGAAGATCCGGAGTCGTCACAGAGACCCTGAGTCACACGATGAACGTACCATCCGCGAGGGACTGGAAGCTGCCGGGTCGCGACCTCCCTGCGGAGAAACAGGGCAAAGTCAGAGCAAAGGGCCCCCAGGATAGGACTGCTGGAGCGCCGCCGCCCCCTACAGGACAGGGAGTGGCAGAGCCGCTAATGATGGCAGATCACCTTTGAATAAGCTACTGAAGGATCCCGGTCGGGGGAAGGAGGAGCTTTCTCTTTCGGGCCGACCCTTCTCTGACGTTCTGGTGCTGGAGCCTCGAGCGCTGGACTCCTGGATGGACCAGGAGATACCTGAGAGGAGAGAGATCATGTGACACCGCAACACGCGAGGTCACGTGTCACCACCACAACACGCGAGGTCACGTGTGACCACCACAACACGCGAGGTCACGTGTGACCACCACAACACGCGAGGTCACGTGTCACCACCACAACACCCGAGGTCACGTGTGACCACCACAACACGCGAGGTCACGTGTGACCACCACAACACGCGAGGTCACGTGTGACCACCACAACACGCGAGGTCACGTGTGACCACCACAACACGCGAGGTCACGTGTCACCACCACAACACCCGAGGTCACGTGTGACCACCACAACACGCGAGGTCACGTGTGACCACCACAACACGCGAGGTCACGTGTCACCACCACAACACCCGAGGTCACGTGTGACCACCACAACACGCGAGGTCACGTGTCACCACCACAACACCCGAGGTCACGTGTGACCACCACAACACGCGAGGTCACGTGTGACCACCACAACACGCGAGGTCACGTGTCACCACCACAACACCCGAGGTCACGTGTGACCACCACAACACGCGAGGTCACGTGTCACCACCCCAACACGCGAGGTCACGTGTGATGGTGGTGCCGTCACTCACTGCCCACAGGCTCCCCGCTCCATGTGAATGTCTCCCACTCTTCATCATCCTCCTCCACCAGGGCCTTTATACTGTTCACTGCTCGCTTAGACTCCTGCAGCTACAAAACACAAAAGATAAAGGGTAAGGATGGACGGCAGAGGACGGGGGAGGACAGGAGGGAGAGAGCGGCGGAGGACAGGAGGGAGAGAGCGGCGGCGGACAGGGGAGAGAGGGGAGACGGCGGCGGAGGGACGGGGGAGGCGGCGGCGGAGGGACGGGGGAGGCGGCGGCGGAGGGACGGGGGAGGCGGCGGCGGAGGGACGGGGGAGGGGACGGCGGAGGGACGGGGGAGGGGACGGCGGAGGGACGGGGGAGGGGACGGCGGAGGGACGGGGGAGGGGACGGCGGAGGGACGGGGGAGGCGGCGGCGGAGGGACGGGGGAGGGGACGGCGGAGGGACGGGGGAGGGGACGGCGGAGGGATGGGGGAGGCGGAGGACGGGGGAGGCGGCGGCGGAGGGACGGGGCGGCGGGAGGGACGGGGGAGGCGGCGGCGGAGGGACGGGGGAGGCGGCGGCGGAGGGACGGGGGAGGCGGCGGCGGAGGGACGGGGGAGGCGGCGGCGGAGGGACGGGGGAGGCGGCGGCGGAGGGACGGGAGGGGACGGCGGGGACGAGGAGGGGACGGGGGCGAGGGACGGGGGAGCGGCGGCGGAGGGACGGGGAGGGGACGGCGGAGGGACGGGAGAGGGACGGCGGAGGGACGGGAGGGACGGGGAGGCGAGGGACGGGGGAGGGGCGGCGGAGGGACGGGGGAGGGCGGCGGACGGGGAGAGGGACGGGGGAGGCGGCGGACGGGGGAGAGGGCGGGGAGGGCGGCGGACGGGGAGGGGAGGGGGAGGGCGGCGGGAGCGGGGAGGGAGAGGGGCGGGGAGGGAGGGCGGCGGCGAGGGCGGGAGGAGGGCGGCGGAAGGGGGAGAGGGTGGCGGCGGACGGGGGCGGGGAGAGGGCGGCGGACGGGCGAGGAGGGCGGCGGAAGGGGGAGAGGGCGGCGGACGAGGCGGGAGAGGGCGGCGGACGGGGCGGGAGAGGGCGCGGCGGACGGGGCGGGAGAGGGCGGCGGACGGGGCGGGAGAGGGGGCGGGGGGGGACGGGGGAGGGGATGGGGGGGAGGGGCGGCGGAGGGGACGGGGGAGGCGGCGGCGGAGGGACGGGGGAGGCGGCGGCGGAGGGACGGGGGAGGCGGAGGAGGGCGGCGGACAGGCGAGGAGGGCGGCGGACGGGGCGGGAGAGGGCGGCGGAAGGGGCGGGAGAGGGCGGCGGAAGGGGCGGGAGAGGGCGGCGGACGGGGCGGGAGAGGGCGGCGGAAGGGGCGGGAGAGGGGCGGCGGAAGGGGCGGGAGAGGGCGGCGGAAGGGGCGGGAGAGGGCGGGGCGGGAGGGCGGCGGGCGGGGAGGAGAGGGCGGCGGGCGGGGAGGGCGGCGGAAGGGGCGGGAGAGGGCGGCGGAAGGGGGGGAGAGGGCGGCGGAAGGGGCGGGAGAGGGGGCGGGCGGAGAGGGCGGCGGAGAGGGCGGGAGGGGCGGGGGCGGCGGAAGGGCGGGGGAGGGCGGCGGAAGGGGCGGAGGAGGGCGGCGGAAGGGGCGGGAGGAGGGCGGCGGAAGGGGCGGGAGAGGGCGGCGGAAGGGGCGGGAGAGGGCGGCGGAAGGGGCGGGAGAGGGGCGGCGGAAGGGGAGGGAGGAGGGCGGCAGAAGGGGCGGGAGAGGGGCGGGCGAAGGGGCGGCGAAGGGAGAGGGCGGCGGAAGGCGGGAGAGGGCGGCGGAAGGGGCGGGAGAGGGCGGGGAAGGGGGGGAGGAGGGCGGCGGAAGGGGCGGGAGAGGGCGGAGGCGAAGGGGCGGGAGGGGGCGGCAGAAGGGGCGGGAGAGGGCGGCGAAGGGGCGGGAGAGGGCGAAGGGGCGGGAGAGGGCGGCGAAGGGGCGGGAGGAGGGGCGGAGGGAAGGGGAGCGGGGAGAGGGGCGGAGAGCGCGGAAGGGGCGGGAGAGGGCGGCGGAAGGGGCGGGAGAGGGCGGGGGGACGAGGGGCGGCGAAGGGGGGGAGGGCGGCGGAAGGGGCGGGAGAGGGCGGCGGAAGGGGCGGGAGAGGGCGGCGGAAGGGGCGGGAGAGGGCGGCGGAAGGGGGCGGCGGAAGGGGCGGGAGAGGGTGGCGGAAGGGGCGGGAGAGGGTGGCGGAAGGGGCGGGAGAGGGCGGCGGAAGGGGAAGAGGGCGGCGGACGGGGCGGCAGGCGGAGGGACGGGGGAGGGGACGGCGGAGGGGACGGCGGAGGGACGGGGGAGGGGACGGCGGAGGGACGGGGGAGGGGATGGCGGAGGGACGGGGGAGGCGGAGGAGGGCGGTGGACAGGCGAGGAGGGCGGCGGACGGGGCGGGAGAGGGCGGCGGAAGGGGCGGGGAGAGGGCGGCGGAAGGGGCGGAGGAGGCAGCGGAAGGGGCGGGAGAGGGCGGCGGAAGGGGCGGGAGAGGGCGGCGGACGGGGCGGGAGAGGGCGGCGGAGAGGGCGGCGGAAGGGGCGGGAGAGGAAGGCGGACGGGGCGGGAGAGGGCGGCGGACGGGGCGGCAGGCGGCGGCGGAGGGATGGGGGAGGGGATGGCGGAGGGACGGGGGGAGGGGACGGGGGGGAGGGGACGGCGGAGGGACGGGGGAGGGGACGGCGGAGGGACGGGGGAGGGGACGGCGGAGGGACGGGGGAGGGGACGGCGGAGGGACGGGGGAGGGGATGGCGGACGGGCGGCGGAAGGGGCAGAGGGCGGATGCGGATGGTCGGTGGTGATGGTTGCCGGGGTCGGTGGTGATGGTTGCCGGGGTCGGTGGTGATGGTTGCCGGGGTCGGTGGTGGCGGTTGCCGGGGTCGGTGGTGGCGGTTGCCGGGGTCGGTGGTGGCGGTTGCCGGGGTCGGTGGTGATGGTTGCCGGGGTCGGTGGTGGCGGTTGCCGGGGTCGGTGGTGGCGGTTGCCGGGGTCGTGGTGGCGGTGCCGGGCGTGTTGTTCTCTACCTGGGAGTCCATCTTCATCCTCATCCTCGAAGGTGAAGGCCTTGCACTTGGGCCGTCCAGTATTCTCCTCTCCGTCTTCAGCGGACATCGATGTGACAGCTCCGGACACCGAGAAGCCGCCGGACACAGATCACGTGACAGCCGGAGGGCGGGCCTGCGGTGGATTCTGGATCTTAGCCTCGTAGTGTCACACTTCCGCGAACACAGTAAGATGGCGGCCGGTAGCTTCAGTCTGACAACGGAGCGGATCCTGCAGTCGAATCCTTCTACTGCGCATGCCGCGGCAGTCCGCGTCGGCTCTAATTCCTTCTGCGCATGCGCGCGATTCCGCGCGCTCGGTCGGCGCCTCTAATTTAGTGTTCGCGGCAGAGGCTGGACTTCCCTGCGCGAGCTTCATTCACTGTGAAAGCCCCGCCCCCCGACCTGCCGTCTTCCCGCCTTGCTGTCAAACATGCGCTGCTACTGCATCAGGCTTCTCTATTGACTGTATTGGGGGCGTGTATGGATGGTGGGTCTTACTGGGGCGGAGGCTATGTATGGATGGATGGGGGGTCTTACGGGGGGGCTGTGTATGGATGGATGGGGGTCTTACTCAGGGGGGGGCGTGTATGGATAGTTGGGGTCTTACTGGGGGGCTGTTATGATGGATGGGGTCTTACTAGGGGGGGCTGTGTATGGATGGATGGGTCTTCAGGGGCTTTAATCTAGGGGGGGGCTGTGTATGGATGGATGGGGGTCTTACTAGGGGGGGGGGGCTGGTGTAATTGATGGATGGATGGGGGTCTTACTAGGGGGGGGGCTGTGTATGGATGGTGGGGGTCTTACTAGGGGGGGGCTGTGTATGGATGGATGGGGGTCTTACTAGGGGGGGGGGCTGTGTATGGATGGATGGGGTCTTACTAGGGGGGGGCTGTGTATGGATGGATGGGGGTCTTACTAGGGGGGGGGGCTGTGTATGGATGGGGTCTTACTAGGGGGGCTGTGTATGGATGGATGGGGTTTACTAGGGGGGGCTGTGTATGGATGGATGGGGGTCTTACTAGGGGGGGGGGCTGTGTATGGATGGGGGGGTCTTACTAGGGGGGGGCTGTGTATGGATGGATGGGGTCTTACTAGGGGGGGGGGGCTGTGTATGGATGGATGGGGTCTTACTAGGGGGGGGGGCTGTGTATGGATGGATGGGGGTCTTACTAGGGGGGGGGGGCTGTGTATGGATGGGGGTCTTACTAGGGGGGGGCTGTGTATGGATGGATGGGGGTCTTACTAGGGGGGGCGGCTGTGTATGGATGTGGGGTCTTACTAGGGGGGGGCTGTGTATGGATAGTGGGGGTCTTACTGGGGGGGGCTGTGTATGGATGGATGGGGGTCTTACTAGGGGGGGGCTGTGTATGGATGGTGGGGGTCTTACTAGGGGGGGGGCTGTGTATGGATAGTGGGGTCTTACTAGGGGGGGGGGGCTGTGTATGGATGTGGGGTCTTACTAGGGGGGGGCTGTGTATGGATGGATGGGGTCTTACTAGGGGGGGGCTGTGTATGGATGGATGGGGGTCTTACTAGGGGGGGCTGTGTATGGATAGTTGGGGTCTTACTGGGGGGGGGCTGTGTATGGATAGATGGGGTCTTACTAGGGGGGGGGCTGTGTATGGATAGTTGGGGGTCTTACTAGGGGGGGGCTGTGTATGGATGATGGGGTCTTACTAGGGGGGGGCTGTGTATGGATAGTTGGGGGTCTTACTAGGGGGGGGCTGTGTTATGGATAGGTGGATGGGGGGGTCTTACTAGGGGGGGGGGGCTGTGTATGGATAGTTGGGGGTCTTACTAGGGGGGGGCTGTGTATGGATGGATGGGGGTCTTACTAGGGGGGGGCTGTGTATGGATAGTTGGGGTCTTACTAGGGGGGGGGGTGGGGGTGGTGTGTATGGATAGTTGGGGGTCTTACTAGGGGGGGGCTGTGTATGGATAGGATGGGGGGGTCTTACTAGGGGGGGGGGCTGTGTATGGATGGTGGGGGTCTACTAGGGGGGGCTGGTAGGATGTGGGTCTTACTAGGGGGGATGGTATGGATGGTGGTGGTCTTACTAGGGGGGGGGCTGTGTATGGATAGTTGGGGTCTTACTAGGGGGGGCTGTGTATGGATAGTTGGGGGTCTTACTAGGGGGGGGCTGTGTATGGATGGATGGGGGTCTTACTAGGGGGGGGGCTGTGTATGGATAGTTGGGGGTCTTACTAGGGGGGGCTATGGATGGGGGTCTATAGGGGGGGCTGTGTATGGATAGTTGGTGGGTCTTACTAGGGGGGGGCTGTGTATGGATGGATGGGGGTCTTACTAGGGGGGCGTGTATGGATATGGGGTCTTACTAGGGGGGGGGCTGTGTATGGATGTTGGGGGTCTTACTAGGGGGGGCTGTGTATGGATAGTTGGGGGTCTTACTAGGGGGGGGCTGTGTATGGATAGTTGGGGGTCTTACTAGGGGGGGGGCTGTGTATGGATGGATGGGGGTCTTACTAGGGGGGGGCTGTGTATGGATGGATGGGGGTCTTACTAGGGGGGGCTGTGTATGGATAGTTGGGGGTCTTACTAGGGGGGGGCTGTGTATGGATAGTTGGGGGTCTTACTAGGGGGGGGGGCTGTGTATGGATAGTTGGGGGTCTTACTAGGGGGGGGGCTGTGTACGGATAGATGGGGGGCTTACTACTGGGGGGGGCTGTGTACGCATAGATGGGGGGCTTACTACTGGGGGGGGCTGTGTACGCATAGCTGGGGGGCTTACTGGGGGGGCTGTGTACACATAGATGGGGGGCTTACTACTGGGGGGGGCTGTGTACGCATAGATGGGGGGCTTACTACTGGGGGAGGCTGTGTACGCATAGATGGGGGGGCTGTGTACACATAGATGGGGGGGCCTCTATGGATAGATGGGGGAGCTTACTGGGGGGTCTGTATAGATGGGGGCTTACTGGGGGGGCTGTGCACGCATAGATGTGGGCTTACTGGGGGGGTCTCTATGGATAGATGGGGGCTTACTGGGGGGCTGTACGGATAGAAGGGAGCCTACTGGGGGGTCTCTATGGATACATGGGGGCTTACTGGGTGGGCCTTACGGATAGATAGGGTCAGTGGCGGATTAAATGGATCATGGTCCCGCTGCTGTTCATAAAACCTCCCCAAAAAAATAATTTTTTCGGGCAAAATTTTTAGCTGGGAATCGGGATGGGAATGCAGCTCGCAGGCTGCAGGCACCATAAAGGTTGCAGTAGCACAGTGCAGGGCGCAGGCAGAGATAGGGTGCGGGCAGGTGGAGAGAGGAAGGCAGAGAGAGTGCACGGGCAGATAGAGGGCGCGGGCAGAGAGAAGAGCGAGGGCGTGGGCAGAGGGGGCAAGGGCAGAGAGTGGTCATGGGGCTTGCTGCTGGAGGTGGAATAGAGGTGGGTGTTTCACCTCATGGGCAGGGGGGTTGGCCGTCCACCGCGAGACAAGCGGCCGTGCACGCGCACCGCGAGATGTAGGGCGAAGATGTCGGGCGGCTGGCCCGATTATACCCTGGCTCCCCAAGAAACCTTGAGCCGGGGGCGGACGCCCCAATCGTCCCAATGTAGATCCGCCACTGGATGGGGGGCCTACTGGGGGGGGGGGGGTCTGTACTGATATATGGGTGAGCTTACTGGGGATCTGTATAGATAGATGGGGGGGGGGGTCTGTACGGATAGATGGGGGAACTTACTGGGGGGTGTGTATGGATAGATGGGGGGCTGTACGGATAGATAGGGGAGCTTACTGGGGAGTCTGTATGGATAGATGGGGGTCTGTATAGATAGATGGGGGGCTTGCTGGGGGGCTGTACGGATAGATGGGGGGGCTGTTTGCAGTGATGCCAACACACGTGCTGTAGTCAGTACTTTTTGTTCACCTCTGCTTCCGTCTACAACACTGAACCATTCGGGTTCTCCATTACATTTACTACCCAACTATTCTCACGGACTCACGACATCAGCGGCTTTTGTTTGTTGACCAGCACTGAGCGCGGTTCATAAGCTCCATAAGGGCTCAAACAGACCGGCGACTTGATTTCATGCATGAAGTCCCGCTCTGAACTTAGTACCTGAAAAGTAAGCTCGTACTTACCTGTCGGCGCCGCCCCCATAACCCGGCCTGTCCTCGTGCGCTGCCCTCTCCCAAGAGTTTCTGCGCTGAGAGTCCCGTCACGCAGCGCACGAAGACACACCGGGTTATGGGGGCGGCGCCGACAGGTAAGTACGAGCTTCCTTTTCAGGTACTAAGTTCAGAGCGGGACTTCATGCGTGAAATCAAGTCACCGGTCTGTTTGAGCCCTAAGGCTACGTTCACACAGTGCGTATTTTTGTTGCGTATTTTTACGCATGCAGTTTTCTAAAGAAATACGCACGTTTTTTTACAAGCTTAAAAAACGCATGTGTGTTCACACACATTCGTTTTTTTGATGCGTTTTATTACGGACGCGTATTTTTCTGCATGTGTACTGCAAACACATAGAAATAAAGTTTGTTAAAAAGAATAAAAAAAGCCTTGGGATGTAATTTCCTTTATTTTCAATTTGAATGGAAAATGAGCTCAATTTGTTAGCGGAAACCATGTCGCGTATGGAGGGTCCCTGTGTGTCTCCACATTGGAGCTCCCCACAAGTGACCCCATTTTGGAAACTAGACCCCCGAAGGAACGCATCTAGATGTATAGTGAGCACTTTGAACCCCAGATGCTTCAGAAATTCATCTGTAAAAATGAAAAAGCGCTTTTTTTTTTTCCACAAAATATTTATTTTTTCATTATTACGGATCAATTTGTGAAGCATCTGGGGGTTCAAAGTGCTCACTATGCATCTAGATAGGTTCCTTCGGGGGTCTAGTTTCCAAAATGGGGTCACTTGTGGGGTAGCTCCAATGTGGAGACACACAGGGGCTCTCCATACGCAAAATGGTGTCCACTAACAATTGGAATTGTTAGCGGACACCTTGTAGGATATGAAGACCCCTATGTGCCTAAACATTGGAGCTCCCCCACAAGTGACCCCATTTTGGAAACTAGACCACCCAAGGAACGTATTTTTATGGATGAATTTGTGAAACATCTGGGGGTTCAAAGTGATCACTATGCATCTAGATACGTTCCTTCGGGGGTCTAGTTTCCAAAATGGAGTTACTTGTGGGGGAGCTCCAATGTTCAGGCACACAGGGAGGGGCTCTCCATACCCGACATGGTTTCCGCTAACAATTGGAGCTAATTTTCCATTGAAATTGTTAGCGGACACCATGTCGTGTATGGAGAACCTGTGTGCACAAGGGCAACTGGAAGAGTTGGGGTACAGCACCAGAAAATGCCGCCTCTAACGAATGCGCTATTTTCTTGGGTGGCTGTGGGTTGAAATTTGCAGTGTGGGGGGCCCACAACATTTGGGTCTCTCCACGCTGAGGATTCCAGTCCGCCAGCTGCCAAGTTGTACCTGGCTGGCTACAAAAAATACAGTGAAGAACTTTATTTCTAGAACGAATTCTAAAAAAAAAAAATGACGTGGGGCTCCGCCATATTTTTGGTCCAGCCAGGTACAACTTGGCAGCTACAGACTGCCAGCAGCCCCCAGCTGCCTCGTTGTACCTGGCTGCAACCAAAAATACAGCGAAGCCCATTTTTTATTTCTAGAACTAATTCTTGAAAAAAAAATGACATGGGGCTCCGCCATATTTTTGGCCCAGCCAGGTACAACTAGGCAGCTGGGGGCTGGAATCCTCAGCATGGAAAGGCCCAAGCGTTCTGGGCCCCCCCATGCTACGAATTGCAGCCCGCAGCCGCCCCAGAAAATGGCGCATTCATTGAAGCGCCATTTTCTGGTGCTGTACCCATGCTCTTCCAGTTGCCCTGGTGCCGGTGGCAAACTGGGTAATAAAGGGGTTAATGCCAGCTTTTTATTGGCAGCTGGCACTAAGCCCGAGATTCATAATATAGGGCCAATGTTAGACCCGCCATTAGAAATCTCTGGTAAATAGTCAGAAAATACACACATAGAAAAATCTTTTTATTTGAAAAAAAAACACAAACAAAATTCGGACTCCATCTTTATTATAAAGATCCGACGTAGTCCACAACGAAGGTCCCACGACGCTCGATCGCCTCTGCTCAATCCAGAGACTACAGCAAGGGATCAAGTGTCCTCTTCCTAGTCTCGGGGGTCAGAGTTGTGGTGCACTGTATGACAATGATCTGTCATACAGTGCACCATGACTATGATTCCAGAGACTATAACAAGAGGACACTTGATCCCTTGTTGCACCCATCATCCACGCACGCAGCACACAACCACGCACTCACATCCAAGCACACACACATTCACACACGCACATCCAAGCACGCTGACATCCACGCACGCACACATCCACGCACGCACACTGACATTCACGCACGCTGACATCCACACACGCACATCCACCCACGCACGCACATCCACGCACACATCAACGCACATCCACGCACGCTGACATCCACACACATATCCACGCACGCACATCCATCCACATCCACGTACGCACACATCTTCGCACGCACATCCACGCACGCATGCTGACATCCACACACGCACATCCACGTACGCACACATCTTCGCACGCACATTCACGCACGCACATCCACGCATGCTGACATCCACACATGCATGCTGACATCCATGCACGCATATCCACACACACATATCCACGCACACATCCACGTACGCACACATCTTCGCATGCACATCCACGCACGCACACACGCTGACATCCACACACACATCTACGCACACATACAACCATTCACCCATCCATCCACCCATTCATCCATACTTACCCACCGATGAGGAGGAGCCCGAGAAGAGGAGGGGCCACACCGGAGACTGCAGAGGAGGCCGACGGTGCGGGCCGGTGCACCGGCGCGTGCAGCCCGCCGGACCGGAATAGGTGAGCGGGGCTGGGTACGAGCAGGGGGGAGGGGGCCGCAGCTTGACCGGCGGGTGCATGAGCCCGCCGGCAGAAAAACTATAGAAGGAGGAGGGCGAGTGGATGGCGGGGACCGGTATGGGGGGTGCAGGCCGGACACAGGGGGGGGGGGGGGGGCTGGACAGGACACAGGGGGAACTGGACGGAGCGGGGACAGGACACGGGAAGCTGGATCATTGGATAATGGCCGGCGGGTGCGGTGGGACCCAGGGATAGCCACGGGAAAGCAGGAATCCCAAAATGGTGGGATTTCCTGTTCCTGATGTCCCTGGGCTGTTCCTGTGTGACATCATTTCCTCCACATACCCCTTGCCCCGCGCTGGAATGCGCATCGTCTGAATGGCGATGCGTAATTCCAGGGGTTAAAATGGGGCCTATGGGAGAAGGCGCACGTAAAAAGGCGGAAAGAATGAACATGTTCATTCTTTTTACTTGCGCGCTTTCTCCCATAAAAGCGCGGCCGAAAATTGCGCTGCGTGTGAACAGCAAAAGTGCAAGTGCATTCACTTTGCTGTGACACGCAGACGCAGGTGCGCTTTGGGGGGAAATACGTGCGCAAAAAAGCGCCGCAAATACGCCCAGTGTGAACGCAGCCTTAGGGAGCTTATGAACCGCGCTCAGTGCTGGTCAACAAACAAAGGCCGCTGATGTTGTGAGTCTGTGAGAATAGTTGTGGTAGTAAATGTAATGGGGAACCCAAATGGTTCAGTGTTGTAGACGGAAGCAGAGGTGAACAAAAAGTACTGACTACAGCACGTGTGTTGGCATCACTGCAAACAGCCCCCCCATCTATCCGTACAGCCCCCCCAGTAAGCCCCCCATCTATCCATACACAGCCCCCCCAGTAGTAAGCCCCCCCATCTATGTGTACACAGCCCCCCCAGTATTAAGCCCCCCCATCTATCCATACACAGCCCCCCCCAGTAGTAAGCCTCCCCATCTATGCGTACACAGCCCCCCCCCCAGTAGTAAGCCTCCCCATCTATGCGTACACAGCCCCCCCCCAGTAGTAAGCCCCCCATCTATCCATACACAGCCCCCCCCCCTAGTAAGACCCCCATCTATCCATACACAGCCCCCCCTAGTAAAACCCCATCTATCCATACACAGCGCCCCCCCCCTAGTAAAACCCCCATCCATCCATACACCCTCCCCCCCTCTAGTAAGACCCCCATCAACCCATACACCCCCCCCCTAGTAAGACCCCATCTATCCATACACAGCCCCCCCAGTAAGACCCCCACCTATTCATACACAGCCCCCGCCCCCTAGTAAGACCCCCATCTATCCATACACAGCCCCCCTAGTAAGCCCCGCCATCTATCCATACACAGCCCCCCCCCTAATAAGACCCCCATCCATCCATACACCTCCCCCCCTCTAGTAAGATCCCCATCTATCCATACACAGCCACCCTAGTAAGCCCCCCATCTATCCATACACAGCCCCCCCCTAGTAAGACCCCCATCCATCCATACACCCTGCCCCCCTCTAGTAAGACCCCCATCCATCCATACACCCTCCCCCCCTCTAGTAAGACCCCCATCCATCCGTAACCCCCCCCCCCTCTAGTAAGACCCCATCCATCCGTACACCCTCCCCTTCTAGTAAGACCCCCATCCATCCATACACCCTCCCCCCCTCTAGTAAGACCCCCATCCATCCGTACACCCTCCCCCCCCTCTAGTAAGACCCCCATCCATCCATACACCCTCCCCCCCTCTAGTAAGACCCCCATCCATCCATACACCCTCCCCCCCTAGTAAGACCCCCAACTATCCATACACAGTCCCCCCCCTAGTAAGACCCCCATCCATCCATACACAACCCCCCCCTAGTAAGACCCCCATCCATCCATACACAGCCCCCCCCTAGGAAGACCCCCCAACCATCCATACACAGCCCCCCCCTAGTAACACCCCCAACTATCCATACACAGCCCCCCCCTAGTAAGACCCCCATCCATCCATAAACAGCCCCCCCTAGTAAGACCCCAACTATCCATACACAGCCCCCCCCTAGTAAGACCCCCATCCATCCATACACAGCCCCCCCCCTAGTAAGACCCCCCATCCATCCATACACAGCCCCCCCCCTAGTAAGACCCCAACTATCCATACACAGCCCCCCCCTAGTAAGACCCCCAAACATCCATACACAGCCCCCCCTAGTAAGACCCCCATCCATACACAGCCCCCCCCTAGTAAGACCCCCAACTATCCATACACAGCCCCCCCCTAGTAAGACCCCCATCCATCCATAAACAGCCCCCCTAGTAAGACCCCCAACTATCCATACACAGCCCCCCCCTAGTAAGACCCTAAGACCCCCAACTATCCATACACAGCCCCCCCCTAGTAAGACCCCCATCCATACACAGCCCCCCCCCTAGTAAGACCCCCAACTATCCATACACAGCCCCCCCTAGTAAGACCCCAACTATCCATACACAGCCCCCCCTAGTAAGACCCCCATCCATACACAGCCCCCCCCCCCAGTAAGACCATCCATCCATACACAGCCCCCCCTAGTAAGACCCCCAACTATCCATACACAGCCCCCCCCTAGTAAGACCCTAAGACCCCCAACTATCCATACACAGCCCCCCCCTAGTAAGACCCCCATCCATACACAGCCCCCCCCCTAGTAAGACCCCCAACTATCCATACACAGCCCCCCTAGTAAGACCCCAACTATCCATACACAGCCCCCCCTAGTAAGACCCCCATCCATACACAGCCCCCCCCCCCAGTAAGACCATCCATCCATACACAAGCCCCCCCTAGTAAGACCCCCAACTATCCATACACAGCCCCCCCAGTAAGACCATCCATCCTATACACAGCCCCCCCCTATTAAGACCCCCATCCATCCATACACAGCCCCCCCCTAGTAAGACCCCCATCCATCCATACAAGCCCCCCCCTATGTAAGACCCCCATCCATCCATAAACAGCCCCCCCTAGTAAGACCCCAACTATCCATACACAGCCCCCCCCCTAGTAAGACCCCCATCCATCCATACACAGCCCCCCCTAGTAAGACCCCCCATCCATCCATACACAGCCCCCCCCCCAGTAAGACCCCAACTATCCATACACAGCCCCCCCCTAGTAAGACCCCCAAACATCCATACACAGCCCCCCCCCTAGTAAGACCCCCATCCATCCATACACAGCCCCCCCCTAGTAAGACCCCCAACTATCCATACACAGCCCCCCCCTAGTAAGACCCCCAACTATCCATACACAGCCCCCCCTAGTAAGACCCCCATCCATCCATAAACAGCCCCCCCCTAGTAAGACCCCCATCCATACACAGCCCCCCCCTAGTAAGACCCCCATCCATACACAGCCCCCCCCCTAGTAAGACCCCCAACTATCCATACACAGCCCCCCTAGTAAGACCCCAACTATCCATACACAGCCCCCCCCTAGTAAGACCCCCATCCATACACAGCCCCCCCTAGTAAGACCCCCATCCATCCATACACAGCCCCCCCCCAGTAAGACCCCCATCCATCCATACACAGCCCCCCCCTAGTAAGACCACCCATCCATACATACACAGCCCCCCTAGTAAGACCCCCATCCATACACAGCCCCCCCCCTAGTAAGACCACCCATCCATCCATACACAGCCCCCCCCTAGTAAGACCCCCATCCATACACAGCCCCCCCTAGTAAGACCCCTATCCATCCATACACAGCCCCCCAATACCAGTCAATAGAGAAGCCTGATGCAGTAGCAGCGCCAGTGTTTTGAACAGCAAGGCGGGAAGACCGGCAGGTCGGGGGGGCGGGGCTTTCACAGTGAATGAAGCTCGCGCAGGGAAGCCAGCCTCCGCCGCGAACACTAAATTAGAGGCGCGAGCACGAGCGCGCGGCAATCGCGCGCATGCGCAGAAGGAATTAGAGCCGAGCGCGCGACTGCCGCGCGCATGCGCAGTAGAAGGATTCGACTGCAGGGATGGTTGAGTCTAGAGAATACAGGCTGCTTGCAGGTCCTGACTGCAGCCTATACAGTCTAGCACCCTCACTACTGAAGATGCTAGAGAATACAGGCCCCTTGCAGGTCCTGACTGCATCCTATACAGTCTAGCACCCTCACTACTGAAGATGCTAGAGAATGCAGGCTGCTTGCAGGTATATATTAGTGGTTACATCAGAATGTACAGGCTCCATGCAGGTCCTGACTGCAGCCCATACTGTCTAGCTGCTTTACTAATGCACACGCTAGAGAGTACAGGCTAATTGCAGGTCCTGACTGCAGCCTATACAGTAGAGAATACAGACTCCTTCCAGGTCCTGACTGCAGCCTATACAGTCTAGCAGCTTCACTAATGCACACGCTAGAGAGTACAGGCTAATTGCAGGTCCTGACTGCAGCCTATACAGTAGACAATACAGGCTCCATCGAGGTCCTGACTGCAGCCCATACTGTCTAGCTTCTTCACAACTGAAGACACTAGAGAATACAGGCTCCTTCCAGGTATATATTAGTGGTTACATCAGAATGTACAGGCTCCTTGCAGGTCCTGACTGCAGCCCATACTGTCTAGCAGCTTCACTAATGCACACGCTAGAGAGTACAAGCTAATTGCAGGTCCTGACTGCAGCCTATACAGTAGAGAATACAGGCTCCTTCCAGGTCCTGACTGCAGCCCATACTGTCTAGCAGCTTCACTAATGCACACGCTAGAGAGTACAAGCTAATTGCAGGTCCTGACTGCAGCCCATACTGTCTAGCTTCTTCACAACTGAAGACACTAGAGAATACAGGCTCCTTCCAGGTATATATTAGTGGTTACATCAGAATGTACAGGCTCCTTCCAGGTCCTAACTGCAGCCTATACAGTCTAGCAGCTTCACTAATGCACACGCTAGAGAGTACAGGCTAATTGCAGGTCTTTGACTGCAGCCTATACAGTAGAGAATACAGGCTCCTTCCAGGTCCTGACTGCAGCCTATACAGTCTAGCAGCTTCACTAATGCACACGCTAAAGAGTACAGGCTAAGGCTGCCTTCACATTTGCGTATGGGAAGGCAGCGTATTGCTGCGTTCCCATACGCAGTCAAACGCATGCGCACTGCGTTCCTATGTTTAACATAGGAACGCATGGTGCCTGCGTTTGCTACGTTCGGGTGCGGATGCGGACGATATCTGCTGCTTCCGGTGTCCAGCATCCGCACCCGGGACGCAGCATGTTGGGTTTTTTTGTGCGTTTGGGGAGCTTGGACAATCAGCAAGCGTCCCCAAGCGCACAAAAAATGCATTGGCTTCAATGGGTCCGCAGTGTCCTCTGCATGACACCGCAGGGAGAACGCTGCGGACCCATTGAAAAATCTCCCGGTGGCCGCCGGTGATGTCACAGGAGCTCACCGACGGCCACCGGGAGATCAGCTGACCCTCTGCTGTCCCTCCTCCTCCCCGCCGCCTGTAATCTCCTAGCGATGTCGGCGGGGAGAACAGCTGATCTGAAAGCTGTTTGAATCTTCCCGCGCCGACATCTCCTCTCAGTGTCGGCGCGGGAAGATTCAAACAGCTGTAAAAGATCAGCTTTTCTCCCCGCCGACAGTCCCGGAGCTTACCGGCGGCCGGGGGGCGGAGATCTCCGGCACTGATCTCCGCCTCCGGCCCGCCCCCGGACAGCGCCGATTGGCTGCCGGGCTCCATAGTGATGTGTCCGCAGGCGGACATTATCCGCTGCGGACACATCATTTGGACCCTGCTTTTGACAGCGTTTGTGTCTGCATGCCATCAGCATGCAGACACAAACGCTAATGTGAAGCCAGCCTAATTGCAGGTCCTGACTGCAGCCTATACAGTAGAGAATACAGGCTCCTTCCAGGTCCTGACTTCAGCCTATACAGTAGAGAATACAGGCTCCTTCCAGGTCCTGACTGCAGCCTATACAGTCTAGCAGCTTCACTAATGCACACGCTAGAGAGTACAGGCTAATTGCAGGTCCTGACTGCAGCCTATACAGTAGAGAATACAGGCTCCTTCCAGGTCTTGACTGCAGCCTATACTGTCTAGCAGCTTCACTAATGCACACGCTAGAGAGTACAGGCTAATTGCAGGTCCTGACTGCAGCCTATACAGTAGAGAATACAGGCTCCTTCCAGGTCCTGACTGCAGCCCATACTGTCTAGCTTCTTCACAACTGAAGACACTAGAGAATACAGGCTCCTTCCAGGTATATATTAGTGGTTACATCAGAATGTATGGTCTCCTTCCAGGTCCTGACTGCAGCCTATACAGTCTAGCAGCTTCACTAATGCACACGCTAGAGAGTACAGGCTAATTGCAGGTCCTGACTGCAGCCTATACAGTAGACAATACAGGCTTCATCCAGGTCCTTACTGCAGCCCATACTGTCTAGCTTCTTCACAACTGAAGACACTAGAGAATACAGGCTCCTTCCAGGTATATATTAGTGGTTACATCAGGATGTACAGGCTCCTTGCAGGTCCTGACTCTAGCCCATACTGTCTAGCTGCTTCACTAATGAAGACGCTAGAGAGTACAGGCTAATTGCAAGTCCTGACTGCAGCCTATACAGTAGAGAATACAGACTCCTTCCAGGTCCTGACTGCAGCCTATACTGTCTAGCTGGTTCACTACTGAAGACACTAGAGAATACAGGCTCCTTCCAAGTGTATACTAATGGCTACATCAGAATGTATGGTCTCCTTCCAGGTCCTTACTGCAGGCCATACCGTCTCTATCTGGTTCACCGCTGAAGACACTACACAGTGGGGGCTGCTTTCTGGTACATATTAGTGACTACATCTGGATGTATGAGCTCCTTCCAGGCAGGACGTAACGATCGGGCTCATAAGGGTCATGACCAGGCCGCCAACCCCTGACCCCAGCTTCACATGGATGTGTGTCCCCGTGGATGTATATCTCTGTTACTGCACGGCAGTCTGCCCTGGCCAGTCCCAAGGCAGTCCTATGGCCGCCGGAGGACTGGCACTTTACCTTTAATTGCGTCTGGAAAACAATCGTTCCGCGGCCCAGTGTGCAGCACCGTGATGAGGTCATCACACTGCTGCATGCGGGAATGGCAAGCGTGCACTCCATGGAGGAGCTGGAGAATCTACCCTATTTCCCCGAAATTAAGACATACCCTGAAAATAAGACATACTAAGGGAGTTTGCATAGCTGCTAAATATAGGTATCAATATGGCCGCGGTATGAGAGGCACGTGTGCCACAGGGCTCCTACCATCCTGCCCTAATCTCTACCATCCCACAAATGTGGCACCTCTCATCGCCTCTATCGTAGCCCTATCCCGTTGGGGCACTACTGAGGCACACATAGCTGTGCCCCTTTTCCTCTGGGTAGTTCATGAGGCCACTGAAGACCACTCTGCAGGTACCGTCCCCCCCTCCCTCCCACCTTAAGGCCGCCAGCCTACATCTATCCCTGACAGAGGCTCATCCACCAACCTCCGGGCCGAGAAGTCACTGGACCCCCCTGGCGAGCACCGCCCGAACCTGCCGAACCCCTTCCCAGCCGCAACTGTGATGGCCGCAAGCGGGTCCCCCGCTTCCAGTCTGCTCCCCGGCCTGGCTTGGCAGTTCCGTTCATCTTCAGTAATGGCCCGCCCCGGCTGTACCTCTATACTGGCCCGTCCACTTATACTACTACCTCCCGGAGCTTCTTAGCTCTGGCCACGACCCCTCCTATCTCCTACATCCCTGTCCTGCACCAAAGACACAGGCCCAGGGAAGCACCTTACAGTACAAGCCGACGGGCTTGCCACGCACCAGGCTCTGCCGAATGCCTGCACCAGCAGCACAACGCCAACAGCATACACCCTGGCATTGATTCAGCACCACCGCTCATCTCTTGCTGCTGCTGACCCCCAGCTGCATCTGATCCCCGGCCACACCTGATCCCCGGCTACATCAGACCCTGGCTGCATCTGATCCCTAGCTGCACCTGACCCCTGGCTGCATCTGATCCCTGGTTGCACCTGATCCCTAGCTGCATCTGACTACTGGCTGCATCTAATCCCTGACTGCACTTGCGCATGCAGTCCTGACTTTGCACAACTTCATCACCATCACACATCCTTCCACTGCATTTAATCCCTGGCTACATCAGACCCCTGTCTGCATCTCACCCCGTGCCATACCTCATCCCTATGTGTTATAGACTTGGTCCTGACTTGACACAACTTCATCGCTACCACACATCTCTTCGCTGCATCTGATAACTGGCAGCGTCTGCTCCCGTGGCTGCTTCTCACCCCTGCTGCACCTCATCACTACGTGCTGCAGTACATAGTTACTGTCAACTATGTTTCCTCTTATTTTTACCCTCACTCCTATGCTACTTTTTTTCATACTAACTCCATTTATCCATCCACCCAGTAATGAATACTCTCTCCCTCTATCCTGCCCAGCCACCTCACCTCCTCCACAGAACTATTTCTTCACATACAACATACAATCCTTTGTCTCCAAACATGCACGTAACCTCTCTTACCCCCACCATCTAACCCTCTCCCTGTTTCTCCTACTTGCTGATGACATATTTCCAAATCCTGGACCCCTCATCACATCTCCAGTTACTTTTAACCGATACCCACACTCCAACTTTAACCTCCGCAACCTTAATAACCTTATACCCATTCGACCAGCCCCAGCTCCCCCAATCCCTCTACCTGGATCACTATGGAACACTCGCTCCATCTGCAACAAACTCTCTTACATCCACAACCTCTTCACCACTAACAATCTCTCATTAATCGGCATAACTGAAACCTGGCTCACCCCGATGCAGCCTCCTCAGCTGCACTTTCCTATAGTGGACTCAGTCTCTCTCATACCCCCCGCCCTAGCAACAAGCATGGAGGGATGGGCTTACTCCTGTCTGACAATTGGTCCTGTACCCCAATCCCACTGCCACTCTCTGCTATTCTCCCCTCTTTCAAGGTACACTCTGTCGTATCTACTCCCCCTGCAAACTTCAGTTAGCTGTTATCTACCACCCCCCCAGGATCATTCTCCACTTTTCTTGACCACTTCACCACCTGGCTACTCCACTTCCTCTCTGCAGACATCCCCACTACCATCATGGGCGACTTCAACATCCCCATTGACACTCCCCACCCTGCTGCCTCTAAACTTCTATCACTCACTGCATCCTTTTTGGCTCTCTCAATGGTCCTCCTCTGCCACTCATAAAGATGGCCACACACTCAACCTCATATTCCCCCACCTATGTTCATTCACTAACCTCTCCAACCCACCCCTCTACCTGTCCGACCTCAATCTACTGACTTTCTCTTCCCTCTCCTTTCCTAATACACTACCCCCCACTCCACAAACCCACTCATCCTTGAAGAAATCTCAACCATATTGATCTACACTCATTCTCAAGAAGGTGAATATTCATTAGCTTAATTACCCATCATTTTTCTCACCATAAGGCCGGTTTCACATCACGATTTCTGGCTGTCCGTGGGGATCCGTGTTTTGACAGGATCCCCACGGATCCCTGCAATCGGATGGCAAATAGCCATCCGTTTCCAATTTGATGCAGGATGCATGTGGATCCTTTTCTCCCTGCATCTTCTCTATCTGTCCCTCTTTTATGCCTGCTCCCCCCTGTCATCACCCCTATCCTCTCCCCTCCGGTATCTAAAAAATAAATCCTCCCAGAGGATACATTACCTTCCGCCGGCTCCATGCGACAGTCACTAATGTATCCTCTGGGAGGATTTTTTTATTTTTTAGATACCGGAGGGAAGAGGACAGGGAATAAGACAGGGGGGAGAGGATAGGGGGGAGCAGAGATAGAAGAGGGACAGACGGGGAGCAACACAGGGACAGGCAGGGTTATGTACTGGGCACTGCCTCTGGCCAGGCTCAGTACATAATCACGGAGCCGACATCGGATCTGATGTCCATAGGCTCCCATTGTGTAGCCATATGGGCCATCATGGATCTGTCACGGATCTGTGGTGTCCAATTTTAGTCACGGACACCAAAATCGCAGCAGGCTGTGATTTTGGCTCCGTGAATAAATCGGAAGGCTGCTTAAATCGGATGGCAAAAAGGACACATCCGAGCACAATCCGAGCCCATAGGGCTACATGGGAGCACAAATCGCATCTGTTTTGAAACTGTTACACTCTGACGCCTCAAAATCGTGATGTAAAACCGGCCTTAGATAACATTTTGCATCAGTTCACATGTATTCAGTGCTCTAAGCTAAGCACGTCCTATATATCTGAAACACACGGTTCATATGAAACTCAAGGTGGATCCATTTACTAATGAGGAGACAGCTTTGCTCCAGACTCAAACCTGTGATCACCTGCTCTTTTGTGCTTAAAAATAGAGACACTGTCGGATCATAGGTCAGACACTATTCAGACAGAATCCCTTATGGAAAATGCCCTTTAATGAGGCAGAGGGAGACACTGGACAAAGCATTTCAAATGTTTACACATAATCCCTGGTGTAAGTGATCAGCGTTTAGCACAAGATAAGTGCGAGCCGAGCCTAATGGACACTTTACACGTCCCAACATCGGTCCGATATTGAATACAACGCCGCGGGAGCGCTTCTTTTTCTGGGCAGAATTCCAAGATCGCACAGGAGATGTTACACAGCGCGATATCGGCAGGCAACGCCACTGCGATGTGTACGCCCCTTGTACAGCCAACCCAGGAACGACTATTTAACATGGGAGACAATAGGGGAAGTTGTACTCCACATCGTTGTTGGGCTTTTACACCGCACGATCCAGCCACATCGTCCATCCAATATCGGGGCGTTGGAGAGCAGGCTCATTTTTTCCCCGATATCGTTCGGGCATCGTATTGGACATTTACACCATACAACGCACGAACGATATCGGGGCCAACGCACGAACTACGTGACATTTTATTGGAGTTGAGACGCCGATATCGGGACGTGTAGTGGCCATTAGTAAGATCTTTAGGAGGAAAAATAAATCGACAGCAGGTCAAGAATTGCTTTTATTTAATTTATACTGTGCGGTATAGGTGATTACACGGCTTTATTCTTGGATCGGTGCAATCATAGCAATACCAGATTTAGATCTTATTTTTATGTTTGGCTGCTATTACACAAACGAAGAAACGCTGTGTCTTTGATTTGGTTCACATTTTGCATTGCCTTATATTGAGAGCTCTGCTTTTTCTGTAAATGTGCCAAAATAGTCATGTAAGGGCTTTATTATGTGCGTGACGAGTTGTATTGATAATATTTTCGGCCACATTTTTTTCATTACTTTCTGATTTTTAATAAGCACGTCACCCTCTCCCTCCGTTTGATTCACATATTCTTCACCCACCTCCTCCTTCCTGTTTGTTTCACATATATCGCCCCCACACTCCCTACCCTCTCTCCTTTTCAGTGATTACATTACAGAAAAGGGAGGGGGCTGGGGGAAAACAGTGTCTTCAGCTCCTGTATGGAGGGCTTTACACCATCCTTCTGTCACCTCTGCAGGCACTGTCAAGTGACGTCAACTGACCTGATCACGTTGCTGATGTCTCCCTGACCTGGACTGCCGGTAAAATGTACAGAGTGTCTGACACTTGTAAAACTGATTGCAGGAAACCAGCATGTGGCAGTTTCTCTGACCCACTGGCAGCTGACGACGTGTCAGAGAATAGCTGGCTACTACCATGGGGGGGGAAGGCAACATATGCAGCCGGCAGGAAGATATCTCGGGCGATGCATCAAAAGGCCCAACGGTGCCCCCCTGCCTGCTGTGCTCAGGGCAGATGTCCCACTAGTGCCCCCCCTAGATACGCCATCGATTATAGAAATGAAAATTCTGCCCATTGCTCTCAAAACAGTTTTATTATATCAAATATATAAAATAATTGTAACAAAAAAAAGAAAGTTATACATATTTTTATACAAATATAGAACAATGAAATTTAGAAATCAATATATAAACAAGTGACGTCTGAGATAAGTTACAATGAAAGCAAAATCCTTTTGGACCCAAGTTCCCTGCGCTTCAGTTGAAATATCTGATTTCTGTATTCATGATAAAATTTATCGTTTAATACATTGGAGAAGACACGAGCGCGGGTATATCTCCTGCAACTCGCGGACATGCAATCTTGTAGCCATGAGATATGGCGGCAACAGGAAGGTAGTGTCCATTTGAGCCGTCCAGATAACACCAGAGGTCCAATGTCCCCAGAGAAGAATATGCGAAATGACCAGAGCCCAGGAGGTACCTGTGAGGAAACCAGCAAGGTGACCTGGTGGCTGCAAAAAATTAAAATCGGAGAAAGGGGAGGGAGCGAATGCGAGAAAGATGGAAAAAAAGGAGGAGGAGGGTGGAGAAAGGCGGAGGAAGCGGAGGAGGGGGAGAAAGGCGTGAGGAGGGCGGAAAAGGAGGAGGGAGCAAAAGGAAGAGGGAGCAAAAGGAGGAGGGAGCAAAGGAGGAGGGAGCAAAAGGAGGAGGGAGCAAAAGGAGGAGGGCGGAAAAGGAGGAGGGCGGAAAAGGAGGAGGGAGCGGAGAAGGGTGGAAAAAAAGGAGGGAGCGGAGAAGGGCGGAAAAGGAGGAGGGAGCGGAAAAGGGCGGAAAAGGAGGAGGAGGGGGGATGAAGGGCGGAAAAGGAGGAGGAGGGGGGGGAGAAGGGCGGAAAAGGAGGAGGAGGGGGGGAGAAGGGCGGAAAAGAGGAGGGGGGGGGGGAGAAGGGCGGAAAAGGAGGAGGGGGGGAGAAGACGGAAAAGGAGGAGGAGGGGGGGGAGAAGACGGAAAAGGAGGAGGAGGGGGGGAGAAGACGGAAAAGGAGGAGGAGGGGGGGAGAAGACGGAAAAGGAGGAGGAGGGGGGGAGAAGACGGGAAAAGGAGGAGGAGGGGGAGAGAGAGAACGGAAAAGGATGAGGAGGGGGGGAGAAGGCGGCAAAGGAGGAGGAGGGGGGGAGAAGGCGGAAAAGGAGAGGAGGGGGGGGAGAAGGCGGAAAAGGAGGAGGAGGGGGGGAGAAGGCGGAAAAGGAGGAGGAGGGGGGGAGAAGGCGGAAAAGGAGGAGGGGGGGAGAAGGCGGAAAAAGGAGGAGGAGGGGGGGAGAAGGCGGAAAAGGAGGAGGAGGGGGGGAGAAGGCGGAAAAGGAGGAGGAGGGGGGGAGAAGGCGGAAAAGGAGGAGGAGGGGGGAGAAGGCGGGAAAAGGAGGAGGAGGGGGGAGAAGGCGGAAAAGGAGGAGGAGGGGGGAGAAGGCGGAAAAGGAGGAGGGGGAGAAGACGGAAAAGGAGGAGGGGGAGAAGACGGAAAAGGAGGAGGGGGAGAAGACGGAAAAAGGAGGAGGGGAGAAGACGGAAAAGGAGGAGGGGGAGAAGACGGAAAAGGAGGAGGGGGAGAAGACGGAAAAGGAGGAGGGGGAGAAGACGGAAAGAGGAGGAGGAGGGGGGGGGAGAAGGCGGAAAAGGAGGAGGAGGGGGAAGAAGCGGGAAAAGGAGGAGGAGGAGGGGGAGAAGGCGGAAAAGGAGGAGGAGGAGGGGGAGAAGGCGGAAAAGGAAGAGGAGGAGGGGGGAGAAGGCGGAAAAGGAAGAGGAGGGGAGAAAGCTTGCCCAAAAGAAAATAAAGGGCGAGAGACCCCAAGACTGCAAACCACTAGCAAGCTAGAGATAAGAAGAGGGAGGGTTGTTTGCAGTGATTATACTCATCTGACATTATCAGGCTCCCACAGTGTCACCTCTTCAACGGCCTCACATGGATTGTAGAGACGAAGCAGTAATGAAATGTTCTCCACAGTGACCCTGCTGTAGATGGGGGAAATCCACAATACCTAGAACAGAAAAAAAATAATAAATCATGCAGAAACACTCGATACAAGTTGTGCCTGACTCCTATGGAAACAAGGCTAAAATTGATCCGCAGAGTCTGAGGACAGAACACGGCCCGAAAAGTGGAGCCAACTTTTTTTTATGTAGTTTCAAACTTCCTGGTGGCCGAGCAGAAACACAGAGTCCTGTGTCCCCCAATACTATTAGTAAGAAAAAAAAGTTTTTAAAGGGAACCTGTCACCACGCAGGGCCTATTACACTAAAAGCCACCTCCAGCAGCGCCTATGCTGCATTTAGTGAAGGAGTGAACATGGTCTCTTGTCCCCCTACCCACCCGGACACCAAAATAATCACTTTATGAGACATTACTTTAGGTCCGGGAGGTATACTCCCCTCCCAGGACCCAAACCCCTCGCTGCTTGTTACCCCACCTCCGGGACCCTCCTACTCTGTTCCTTGCGAGTGGTGCAGATCTCTCAGCTCTTGGGCATCTTCGTGAGCTCTGCCTGGAAGCTGAGGTCAGATGGTATCACGTAGGCACCAGATCCCGCCCAGAGTGCTCTTATGCTGTACTAGATGTTGGCCCGATTCTAACGCATCGTGTATTCTAGACTATGTATGTAGTTTATTTATGAAGATTTAAGAATAATGCAAAGGGAAGCTGGGTTTAAATCCTGCGCCAATATCGCTGATTGCTGGCAAGAGAACCGGCCGGGCGCAACGAATCAGCAAAGCGTGGTTGAAATGCCGCGCCAATTTGCGGGCAAACTGTCCCTGTTGCTGATTGATTGGTCAGGCCAGCCGCCTGCGACCAGTAACGCAGGATTTGCGTTACAGACAAAAGTAGACAATTATATAGTAGATACCTACAGCAGTATCGGTGTGCAACGGTGCCAGTGAGCAGTGGTGCCAGAGTCCAGGAGGGGACAGCGGGTGGGTGCGGTCAGGAGAGGGCCAGGGCACAGCGGGCAGGAGGGGCCGGGTGCAGGCAGTAGGGGGCCGGGAAGAGCGGACGGGTGCAGGCAGGAGGGGGCTTGGGGACAGCGGCTTGGTGCGGGCAGGAGGGGGCGTGGAACAGCGGCGGGGTGAGGGCAGAGAGGGGCCCCTCCTGCCCACACCCGGCCGCTGTTCCACGGTTCACTCCTGCCCGCAGCAGAGTGCTTAGCAGAGTACACAGGGGCTCAGTGGTTAGCAGAGTGCGCGGTGGCTCAGTGGTCAGCGCAGCAGCGCGAGACACAGGATGGGGGGGGGAAAGCCGGAGCGAGACGCAGGATGGGGGGGGGGGGGGGGAAGCCGGGGCGAGACGCAGGATGGGGGGGGGGGGGGGAAGCCGGGGCGAGAACGCAGTATGGGGGGGGAAGCCGGGGCGAGACGCAGGATGGGGGGGGGGGGGAAAGCCAGGGCGAGACGCAGGATGGGGGGGGGGGGGAAAGCCGGGGCGAGACGCAGGATGAGGGGGGGGGGAAAGCCGGGGCGAGACGCAGGATGGGGGGGGAGCCGGGGCGAGACGCAGGATGGGGGAAGGGGAAGCCGGGGCGAGACACAGGATGGGGGGGGAGGGAAGCCGGGGCGAGACGCAGGATGGGGGGGGGGGAAGCCGGGGCGAGACGCAGGATGGGGGGGGGGAAGCCGGGGCGAGACGCAGGATGGGGGGGGGGAAGCCGGGGCGAGACGCAGGATGGGGGGGGGGAAAGCCGGGGCGAGACGCAGGATGGGGGGGGGAAAGCCGGGGCGAGACGCAGGATGGGGGGGGGGGGAAGCCGGGGCGAGACGCAGGATGGGGGGGGGGGGGGGTGGTGGGGGGGGGGGGGGGGGGGGGGGGAAGCCGGGGCGAGACGCAGGATGGGGGGGGAAGGCCGGGGGCGAGACGCAGGATGGGGGGGGGAAGCCGGGGTGAGACGCAGGATGGGGGGGGGGGGGGGAAAGCCGGGGCGAGACGCAGGATGGGGGGGAAGCCGGGCGAGACGCAGGATGAGGGGGGGGGGGGAAAGCCGGGGCGAGACGCAGGATGGGGGGGGGAGCCGGGGCGAGACGCAGGATGAGGGGGGGGGGAAAGCCGGGGCGAGGAGACGCAGGATGGGGGGGGGAGCCGGGGCGAGACGCAGGATGGGGAAGGGAAGCCGGGGCGAGACACAGGATGGGGGGGGGGAAGCCGGGGCGAGACGCAGGATGGGGGGGAAGCCGGGGCGAGACGCAGGATGGGGGGGAAGCCGGGGCGAGACGCAGGATGGGGGGGGGGAAGCCGGGCGAGACGCAGGATGGGGGGGGGGGGGGGGGGGGGGGGGGGGGGAGCCGGGGCGGGAGACGCAGGATGGGGGAGCCGGGAGGGTTTTTGCAGGATGTAGGCGCTCCTCCTGCCCCCCTCTCTCTGCTGCCCTTACTCCCCCCGCTCCTCAATGGTGATAAAAAATAAAAAAAGCCCATAAGGATACTTACCCTCCGCAGCCCGCGCTCCATCGGTCTTCTAAGTATCCTTATCGGCTTTTTTATATTTATCATCATTGAGGAGCGGGGGGGGGAAATGCGGGCAGGGTGAATGGGGGCCGCGGGGAGCAGGAAGAGTGGATCGGGGCAGGAGGAGCAGGGGTGCAGGAGGGTCCGCCGATGGAGAGAGTGAGGCAGTATTAGCCCCGCTCTCGCTAAACGGTCGGCCATCTTGCATAGGGATACAGCCGTCTTCCGTCAGAATGCGACGTCATTTCGATGACATACTGACAGAAGCTGGCTTAGGGTTTTCTTAGAATAGATACAGACTGCATGGCTGGGAATCTGGCAAGGAGGGAACAGGCGCAGTCACGCTGTTTCCGCAGGCGCCAGATTCGAACCATGTGAGATGCCCGAGAGCTGAGAGATCTGCGCAGGTGCCGAGGCCGCTTTTGAGGAACAAAGTATGGAGGTCCCTGGGGAGTAGGGGATAAGAGCCACCTTCACAAATGGCTCTTTTGGTATAATAGGCCCCTGCGAGCATCATGCCCCTCTACCCACCCAGATCCTATCAAGCAGCACCCCCATGCGAGCATCATGCCCCCCTACCCACGCAGATCCCATTGAGCAGCAGCCCCATGCAAGCATCATGCCCCCCTACCCATGCAGATCGGCCCCATGCGTGCATCATGGCCCCGTACCCACACAGATCCCCATCAAGCAGCAGCCCCATGCAAGCATCATGCCCCCTACCCACGCAGATCAGCCCCATGCAAGCATCATGGCCCCCTACCCACGCAGATCCCATGCGAGCATCATGCCTTTTACCCAAGCAGATCCCCATCAAGCAGCATCTCCATGCAAGCATCATGTCCTTCTACCCACGCAGATCCCCATCAAGCAGCAGCCCCATGCTAGCATCATGCCCCCTACCCACGCAGATCCATCAAGCAGCAGCCCATGCAGCATCATGCCCCCTACCATGTAGATCGGCCCCATGCGTGCATCATGGCCCCGTACCCACACAGATCCCCATCAAACAGCAGCCCCATGCAAGCATGATGCCCCTACCCACGCAGATTCCCCATCAAGCAGCAGCCCCATGCAAGCATTATGCTCCTCTAACCACTCAGATCCCCATGGAGCAAGCAGCAGCCCCATGCAAGCATCATGCCCCTTACCCATGCAGATCAGCCCCATGGGTGCATCATGCCACCCTACTACCACGCAGATCCCTATCAAGCAGCAGCCCCATGCAAGTAACTGCAAAGAACTTGCCCACCTACCCATACAAAATCCCTAGCAAGCAGCATCCCAATGTAAGCATCATGCCCCCACAGACCCGCAGCAAGCAAGTCCCATCACATGTAAGCATCATGCCCCCCCCGCCAGACCCCCAGCAAGCAGTCCCATGTAAGCATTATGTTCCCCTAGCCAACTGCCGCAGGCCCCAGCAAACAAGCAGTCCCATGTAACGCAGCAAGCAGTCCCATGTAAGCATTATGTTCCCCTACCTACTGAGATCCCTGAGAAGCAGTCCCATGTATGCATCATGCCCCCTGCAGACCCCCAGCAGGCAGTCCCATGTAAGCATTGTTCCTCTACCACTGAGAATCCCCGGAGAAGCAGTCCCATGTAAGCATCAGGCCCCAACAAACCCCCAGCAAGCAGTCCCATGTAAGCATTATGTTCCTCTAACCCACTGAGATCCCTGAGAAGCAGTCTCATGTAAACAGACCTCCAGCAAGCAGCCCCCCCACAAACCCCCAGCAAGCAGTCCCATGTAAGCATTATGTTCCTCTACCCACTGAGATCCCTGAGAAGCAGTCCCATGTAAACAGACCCCCAGCAAGCAGTCCCCCCACAAACCCCCAGCAAGCAGTCCCATGTAAGCATGATGTTCCTCTACCCACTGAGATCCCTGAGCAGTCCCATGTAAACAGACCCCCAGCAAGCAGTCCCCCCACAAACCCCCAGCAAGCAGTCCCATGTAAGCATTATGTTCCTCTACCCACTGAGATCCCTGAGAAGCAGTCTCATGTAAACAGACCTCCAGCAAGCAGCCCCCCCACAAACCCCCAGAAAGCAGTCCCATGTAAGCATTATGTTCCTCTACCCACTGAGATCCCTGAGCAGTCCCATGTAAACAGACCCCCAGCAAGCAGTCCCCCCAAAACCCCCAGCAAGCAGTCCCATGTAAGCATTATGTTCCTCTACCCACGGCCGCAGGCCCCAGCAAACAAGCAGTCCCATGTAAGCATTATTGTTCCCCTACCTACTGAGATCCCTGAGAAGCAGTCCCATGTATGCATCATGCCCCCTGCAGACCCCCAGCAGGCAGTCCCATGTAAGCATTGTTCCTCTACCACTGAGAATCCCCGGAGAAGCAGTCCCATGTAAGCATCAGGCCCCAACAAACCCCAGCAAGCAGTCCCATGTAAGCATTATGTGCCTCTACCCACTGAGATCCCTGAGAAGCAGTCCCATGTAAACAGACCCCCAGCAAGCAGTCCCCCCACAAACCCCCAGCAAGCAGTCCCATGTAAACAGACCCCTAGCAAGCAGTCCCATGTAAGCATTATGTTCCTCTACCCACTGAGATCCCTGAGAAGCAGTCCCATGTAAACAGACCCCCAGCAAGCAGTCCCCCCACAAACCCCCAGCAAGCAGTCCCATGTAAGCATTATGTTCCTCTACCCACTGAGATCCCTGAGAAGCAGTCCCATGTAAACAGACCCCCAGCAAGCAGCCCCCCCACAAACCCCAGCAAGCAGTCCCATGTAAGCATTATGTTCCTCTACCCACTGAGATCCCTGAGCAGTCCCATGTAAACAGACCCCAGTAAGCAAGCAGTCCTATTTAAGCATTACGCTTCCTTACCTACTCAGATCCCTGAGAAGCAGTTTACACATACAATCAGAAGATTATCCGCCCCAGCCTCACAGAAGCCCGCCATAATCAACACTGCAGCACGAGGAAAAAACAGCCTCACAGAAGCCCGCCATAATCCACACTGCCCGAGGGAAAGGGAGAAGCAGGAGGTAAAAGGAGGGCACGCCCCTGAGATGAGGAGGCCCCGCCTCTTCTAATGACGTCACACCTGCAAGCAGCCTGTATTCTCTAGCATCTACCCTGCAGGGATCCGCTCGTGTCTCCAAAACAATGGCGTCGGTGGTGACAGAGGAGCGTAATGACGTGGGGGGGAGGAGCCTGTCAGGCCGGCATCAAGGCTGTTCTAGTAACTTCCACAGGAGACAGAGCAGAATGGCCCGATGGGGAGAGGGAGACCCGCGCTGGATCGTGGAGCAGAGAGAGGACGGAACCAACGTCAACAACTGGCACTGGTGAGTGAGAGAGAGGAGAGGACTACAACACCAGGAGAGAGAGGAGAGGAGACGACTACAACACCCAGGAGAGAGAGAGAGAGGAGAGGACTACAACACCCAGGAGAGAGAGAGAGAGGACTACAACACCCAGGAGAGAGAGGAGAGGAGAGGACTACAACACCCAGGAGAGAGAGAGAGAGGAGAGGACTACAACACCCAGGAGAGAGAGAGAGAGAGGACTACAACACCCAGGAGAGAGAGAGAGAGGACTACAACACCCAGGAGAGAGAGAGAGAGAGACTACAACACCCAGGAGAGAGAGAGAGAGAGGACTACAACACCCAGGAGAGAGAGAGAGAGGACTACAACACCCAGGAGAGAGAGAGAGAGGACTACAACACCCAGGAGAGAGAGAGAGAGACTACAACACCCAGGAGAGAGAGAGAGAGGACTACAACACCCAGAGAGAGAGAGAGAGACTACAACACCCAGGAGAGAGAGAGAGAGACTACAACACCCAGGAGAGAGAGAGAGATACAACACCCAGGAGAGAGAAGAGAGGACTACAACACACCCAGGAGAGAGGGAGAGACTACAACACCCAGGAGGAGAGAGAGAGAGGACTACAACACCCAGGAGAGAGAGAGAGAGAGGACTACAACACCCAGGAGAGAGAGAGAGAGGACTACAACACCCAGGAGAGAGAGAGAGAGGACTACAACACCCAGAGAGAGAGAGAGAGAGACTACAACACCCAGGAGAGAGAGAGAGAGGACTACAACACCCAGGAGAGAGAGAGAGAGGACTACAACACCCAGGAGAGAGAGAGAGAGGACTACAACACCCAGGAGAGAGAGAGAGAGGACTACAACACCCAGAGAGAGAGAGAGGACTACAACACCCAGGAGGAGAGAGAAGAGAACTACAACACCCAGGAGAGAGAGAGAGAGAGACTACAACACCCAGGAGAGAGAGAGAGAGGACTACAACACCCCAGGAGAGAGAGAGAGAGAGACTACAACACCCAGTGAGAGGAGAGACGGAGAGGAACTACAACACCCAGGAGAGAGAGAGGAGAGGACTACAACACCCAGGAGAAGAGGAGAGAGACTACAACACCCAGGAAGAGAGAGAGAGAGACTACAAACACCCAGGAGAGAGGAGAGAGAAGAGGGACTACAACACCCAGGAGAGAGAGAGAGAGAGACTACAACACCCAGGAGAGAGAAGAGAGAGGACTACAACACCCAGGAGAGAGAGAGAGACTACAACACCCAGGAGAGAGAGAGAGGACTACAACACCCAGGAGAGAGAGAGAGACTACAACACCCAGGAGAGAGAGAGAGAGAGAGGACTACAACACCCAGGAGAGAGAGAGGAGAGGACTACAACACCCAGGAAAGAGAGAGAGAGAGAGACTACAACACCCAGGAGAAGAGAGAGAGAGAGAGACTACGGGAGGAGAGGGACCAACACAGAAGAAGGAGAAGAACTCAACAACAGGAGAAGAGGAGAACAGGGGGGAAGAAAAAAAGAGAGAGAGACAACACAGGAAGAGGGGAGAACAACCAAGGGAGAGAGGAGATACACACAGGAGAGGAGGAGACTACACCCAGGAGAGAGAGAAACAAGGAGAAAGGAGAGGACTACAACCAGGAAGGAGAGATACAACCCAGGGAGAGAAGGAGAGACACACCAGGAGAGAGAGAGACTACAACCAGAGGAGGAGAGAGCTACAACACCAGGAGAGAGAGAGAGACAACACCGGGAGAAGACACAAACCCAGGAGAAGGGGAGGACTACAACGGGAGAGGAGAGTACCAGGAGAGAGAAGAGATACAACACAGGAGAGAGAGAGGAACACACCCGGGAGAGAGAAAGAGAACACCCGAGAAGAGAGAGAACACCAAAGGAGAGAAAAGGAAAACAAGGAGAGAGAGAGATAGAAGGAGAGAACTAAACCCAGGAGAGGAGGAGAGATACAACACCCAGGAGAGAGAGGAGACTACAACACCAGGAGAGAAGAGAGAGGATACAACCAGGGAGAGAGAGAACAACACAGGAGAAGGAGAGAGAGACTACAACACCCAGGAGAGAGGAGAGACTAAACACCAGGAGAGAGAGAGAGAAACACCAGGAGAGAGAGGAGAGAGAGAAAAACACCAGGAGGAGAGAGAGAGATACAACACCCAGGAGAGGAGAGAGATACAACACCGGAGGAGAGAGAGAGAGACTACAACACCAGGAGGAGAGAGAGAGAAACTACAACACCCAGGAGAGAAGAAGGAGAGGAGAGGACTACAACACCCAGGAGGAGAAGAGAGAGACTACAACACCCAGGAGAGAGAGAGAGAGGACTACAACACCAGGAGAGAGAGAGAGACTAAACCCAGGAGGAGAGAGAGAGAGACTACAACACCCAGGAGAGAGAGAGAGAAGACTACAACACCAGGAGAGAGAGAGAGGAGACTACAACACCAGGAGAGAGAGAGGAGAGAAAACACAGAGAAGAGAGAGAGAGAGAGACTACAACACCCAGGAGAGAGAGAGAGAGACTACAACACCCAGGAGAGAGAGAGAGAGACTACAACACCCAGGAGAGAGAGAGAGAGACTACAACACCAGGAGAGAGAAAGAGAGGAGAGGACTACAACACCCAGGAGAGAGAGAAGAGAGAGGACTACAACACCCAGGAGAGAGAGAGAGAGAGAGGACTACAACACCCAGGAGAGAGAGAGAGAGAGAGGACTACAACACCCAGGAGAGAGAGAGAGAGAGACTACAACACCAGGAGAGAGAGAGAGGACTACAACACCCAGGAGAGAGAGAGAGAGAGACTACAACACCCAGGAGAGAGAGAGAGAAGAGAGACTACAACACCAGGAGAGAGAGAGAGAGAGGAGAGGACTACAACACCAGGAGAGAGAAAGAGAGACTACAACACCCAGGAGAGGAGAAGAGAGAGGACTACAACACCCAGGAGAGAGAGAGGAGGCTACAACCCAGGAGAGGAGAGAGAGGACTACAACACCCAGGAGAGAGAGAGAGAGGACTACAACACCCAGGAGAGAGAGAGAGAGACTACAACACCCAGGAGAGAGAGAGAGAATACAACACCAGGAGAGAGAGAAGAGATACAACACCCAGGAGAGAGAGAGAGAGAGAGACTACAACACCCAGGAGAGGAGAGAGACTACAACACCCAGGAGAGAGAGAGGAGAGGACTACAACACCCAGGAGAGAGAGAGAGGAGACTACAACACCAGAGAGAGAGGAGAGAGAGAGGAACTAAACACCAGGAGAGAGGAGAGAGAAGACTACAACCCAGGAGAGAGAGAGGACTACAACACCCAGGAGAAGAGAGAGAGACTACAACACCCAGGAGAGAGAGAGAGAGACTACAACACCCAGGAGAGAGAGAGAAGAGAGGACTACAACACCCAGGAGAGAGAGAGAGAGAGATACAACACCCAGAGAGAGAGAGAAAGAGAGACTACAACACCAGGAGAAGGAGAGAGAGAGAGGACTACAACACCCAGAGAGAGAGAGGAGAGGAGAGAAGAGACCAGAAACCAGAGAGAGAGAGGAGAGAAACAACACCCAGGAGAGAGAGAGAGAGGACTACAACACCCAGGAGAAGAGAGGAGAGAGACTACAACACCCAGGAGAGAGAGAGAGAGGACTACAACACCCAGGGAGAGAGGAGAGAGAGGACTACAACACCAGGGAGAGAGGAGAGAGAGAGACTAAACACCAGGAAGAGAGAGAGAGAGAGGACAAACACCAGGAGAGAGAAGAAGAGAGAGAGAGAGGACTAAACACCCAGGAGAGAGAGAGAGACTACAACACAACAGGGAGAGAGAGAGAGAGAGGACTACAACACCCAGAGAGGAGAGACAAACACCAGGAGAGAGAGGAGGACTACAAACCAGGAGAGAGAGAGAGGAGAGGACTACAACACCAGGAGAGAGAGAGAGACTACAACACCCAGGAGAGAGAGAGAGAGAGACTACAACACCCAGGGAGAGAGGAGAGACTACAACACCCAGGAGAGAGAGAGAGACTACAAACCCAGAGAGAGGAGAGAGACTACAACAGGAGAGAGAGAGGACTACAACACCCAGGAGAGAGAGAGAGAGGACTACACACCCAGGAGAGAGAGAGAGACTACAACACCCAGGAGAGAGAGAGAGAGGACTACAACACCCAGGAGAGAGAGAGAGAGGAGAAACTACAACACCCAGGAGAGAGAGAGAGAGAGGACTACAACACCCAGGAGAGAGAGAGAGAGAGGAGGACTACAACACCCAGGAGAGGAGAGAGAGAGAGAGAACTACAACACCCAGGAGAGAGAAAGGAGAGGACTACAACACCCAGGAGAGAGAGAGGACTAACAACACCCAGGAGAGAGAGAGACAGAGGAGAGGACTACAACACCCAGGAGAGAGAAGAGAGAGGAGAGGACTACAACACCCAGAGAGAGAGAGAGAGGAGAGGACTACAACACCCAGGAGGAGAGAGAGAGAGAGGACTACAACACCCAGGAGAGAGAGAGAGAGAGAGACTACAACACCCAGGAGAGAGAGAGGAGAGAGGACTACAACACCCAGGAGAGAGAGAGAGAGAGGAGAGGACTACAACACCCAGGAGGAGAGAGAGAGAGAGAGAGGACTACAACACCCAGGAGAGAGAGAGAGAGAGAGAGGACTACAACACCCAGGAAAAGAGAGAGAGACAGACTACAACACCCAGGAGGAGAGAGAAGGAGAGATAGGAGAGAGAGAGAGACTACAACACCCAGGAGAGAGAGAGAGAGGGGGACTACAACACCCAGGAGAGAGAAGAGAGAGGACTACAACACCCAGGAGAGAGAGAAGAGAGAGACTACAACACCCAGGAGAGAGAGAGAGAGACTACAACACCCAGGAGAGAGAGAGAGAGAGAGAGAACTACAACACCCAGGAGAGAGAGAGAGAGGAGAGGAACTACAACACCCAGGAGAGAGAGAGAGAGGAGAGGACTACAACACCCAGGAGAGAGAGAGAGAGAGAGGACTACAACACCCAGGAGGAGAGAGGAGAGAGAGACTACAACACCCAGGAGAGAGAGAGAGAGGAGGACTACAACACCCAGGAGAGAGAGGGAGAGGAGAGGACTACAACACCCAGGAGAGAGAGGAAGAGAGAAGGACTACAACACCCAGGAAGAGAGAGAGAGAGAAGAGGGGAGACTACAACACCCAGGAGAGAGAGAGAGAGGACTACAACACCCAGGAGAGAGAGAGAGAGGACTACAACACCCAGGAGAGAGAGAGAGAAGAAAGAGAGAGAGACTACAACACCCAGGAGAGAGAGAGAAGAGAGAGAGAGAGAGAGGACTACAACACCCAGGAGAGAGAGAGAGAGAGAGGACTACAACACCCAGGAAAGAGAGAGAGACACCCAGGAGAGAGAGAGAACACAACAGAGAGAGGAGAGAAAGAACGACTACAAACGAGGAGAGAGAGAAGAGAGAAGAGAACAAGACAACACCAGGAGAGAGAGAGAGAGACTACAACACCCAGGAAAGAGAAGAAGAAGAAAGAGAGAGACAAAAACCAGGAGAGAAAAGGAGAAGAGGAGAGAGAGAGACTACAAACACCCAGGAGAGAGAGAGAGAGAGGACTACAAACACCAGGAGAGAGAGAGGGAGAGGACTACAACACCCAGGAGAGGAGAGAGAGAGTACAAACGAGAGAGACTACAACCAGGAGAGAGAAGAGAGACACAAACACCAGAGAGAGAGATGAAACCGAGAGAAGAGAGAGATAACAAACACCCAGGAGAGAGAGAGAGAGGAAGGACTACAACACCCAGAGAGAGAGAGAGAGGAGGAAACTACAACACCCAGGAGAGAGAGAGAGAGAGACTACAACACCCAGGAAGAGAGAAAGAGAGAGGACACAACACCCAGAGAGAGAGAGAGAGAGGACTACAACACCCAAGAGGAGAGAGAGAGGATAACAACACCCAGAGAGGAGAGAGAGAGAGGAAAGGGGAGACAAGAGGACACAACGCAGGAGAGAGAGAGGAAGAGGACTACAACACCCAGGAGAGGAGAGAGAGGAGAGGATAACAACACCCGAGGAGAGAGAGAGGAGAGACTACAAACCCCAGGAGAGAGAGAGAGAAGAGAGAGGACACACACCAGCAGAGAGAGAGAGAAGAGAGAGAAGGAAAACACAGGAAAGAACCAGGAGGAGAGACTACAACACCCAGGAGAGAGAGAAGAGAGAGAGCTACAACACCCAGGAGAGAGAGAGGAGAGACTACAACACCAGAGAAGAGAGAAGACAGAAGGAGACAAAGGAGGAGAGAGGAGAGGACTACAGAACAGGAGAGAGAGGAGAGAGGAGAGGACTACAACACCAGGAGAAGAGAGAGAGAGAGAGAGGACTACAACACCAGGAGAGAGAGAGAGAGGACTAAAACACACACCAGGAGAGAGAGAGAGGAGAGAGAAGGAACAACACCCAGGAGAGAGAGAGAGAGACTACAACACCGAGAGAAGAGAGATGAAGACACAGGAGAGACGAAGACACACCAGGAGAGAGGAGAGAGAGGACACAACACCCGGAGAGAGAGGAGGAACTACACACCAGGAGAGAAGAGAGAGGACTACAACACCCAGGAGGAGGAGAGAGAGGAGGAGGACTACAACACCCAGAGAGAGAGAGAGAGAGACTACAACACCCAAGAAAGGAAGGATAACGGAGAGAGAGGAGAGAGAGGACTCAACACCCAGGAGAGAGAGAGAGGACTACAACACCAGGAGGAGAGAGGACTACAGAAGAGAGAGAGGACAAACAGGAGAGGAGAGAGGGACTACAACACCCAGGAGAGAGAAGAGAGAGAGAGACTAAACAACAGCAGAGAGAGAGAGAGGACAAACAACCCAGGAGAGGAGAAGAGAGAGAGGAGACTACAACACCCAGGAGAGAGAGAGAGAAAAGCACAAACACCAGGAGGAAGAGAGCTAAAAGGAGAGGAGAGAGACTACAAACCCAGAAGAGAGAGAAGAGAGAGGACAACAGGAGGAGAGACAACAACCCAGGAGAGAGAGAGAGGAGAGGAGATAACACCAGAGGAGAGGAGAGAGAGAGGACTACAACACCCAGGAGAGAGAGAAGAGAGAGAGGACTAAAACCCAGAACAGGAGGAAGGAGAGAGAGGACTACAACACCAGGAGAGAGAGAGGACTACAACACCCAGGAGAGAGAGATACAAAGGGAGAGAGGAGAAAAGAGAGCAAACACAGGAGGAGAGAAGAGACTACAACACCCAGGAGAGAGAGAGGAGATACAACAACACCCGAGAGAGGAGAGGAGAACGAGAGAGAGGGACTAAACACCAGAAGAGAGGAGAGAGAAGACTAAAACCAGGAGAGACAAGAGAGAGAGAGGAGAGAAACCAGAGAGAAGAGAGAGACTACACAGAGAGAGGAGAAGAGGACTACAACACCCAGAGAGAGAGAAGATACAACACCAGGAAGAGAAAGAGGAAGAGAGAGGACTACAACACCAGGAGAGAGAGAGAGGACTACAAACACCAGGAGAAAAGAGAGAGACTACAACACCCAGGAGAGAGAGAGAGACTACAACACCCAGGAGAGAGAGAGAGACTACAACACCCAGGAGAGAGAGAGAGACTACAACACTCAGGAGAGAGACTACAACACCCAGGAGAGAGCGAGCGAGAGAGAGAGGACTACAACACCCAGGAGAAAGAGAGCGAGAGAGAGAGAGAAAGAGAGAGGACTACAACACCCAGGAGAGAGAGAGACTACAACACCCAGGAGAGAGAGAGAGGAGAGGACTACAACACCCAGGAGGGAGAGAGAGAGAGAGAGTACTATGATACGGCCAGAGCTAGGGTGGACGGGGTACTCGGACACCGGGGCTACTGTGTGGGGAGTCACGGATGGTCGGGACTCCGGTGCCGTGCCCTGGTGATCAATTTAGAAAAGATGTTGATGTTAATAGCGAGGGTTAAAGGTTATTTACAGGGGAATGTGACGCCACCTGTAGAGTCCGGTAAGATGGTACCGGCGCTGCCAGCCTCCCGCTGAGGTGATGGTTGGGGTAGTTAAGTGTGGTGCAGCTCCCCACAGGTGGAGCTTTACCTCAGGGCAGCTATGGTGGTGAGACGGTGAGGGAGGACAGTGATGGTAATGGCGGTGCTGCAGTTCTTACCCCTCTGCTGAGCTGCTGCTGATGCTGAACCTTCTGAGCTGCGGCAGGAAGAATAACAGAACCAGTTCCAGTTTAACTCTGCTTTACTCGGTACCGGCTGATGGCATAACAGGACCCGGCACAGTTTGGTTTCAGGGTGGATGTTGCCAGCTCAGGGTTCCTCTTATGGAGTCTCTAGATGTCGTCTCTTTGTTTTTCAGGGTTTTCTACTTTCTTTCTTTCTATCTTTCCCACCCTTGTAGAGCTCCCCCGCCAGTCCTACGCTCTGTGTCTAGAAGATAAGGTCTGTGCTTTACCGGTCTGGTCTGGGCACAAGGACTAAAGCCCCTGTCCACGGAAATCAGCCTGTCCCCTTTTGTTTCTTCTAGTGTCCTGAGCCGGTATTCAGTCCTGAGGGGTGAGGTGCCTTTGTGGGGCTGTCAGCACCCCGGTCCTGTTGGGCCTGCAGCTCGTCGGGTTTGCAGTCAGGGCTGAACTCCTGGCTGCCTCGGTGTTACCTCAACATGACCAGCCGGCTCCTACCAGCCCTGGCCCGTTGCCTTCTGTCCTGGGTCCCAACATAAAGATGGGGTACGCTCCACTCAGCTGGGCTGCCAGGCCTGACCACTCTGTCTGCCTTCCCAGCACCGTCTGAGGTCAACTGTCAACTGTCACTCTACCTCAATCCTAAGCTCCGCCCCCACCTATCTGGGATCTACCAAGTACTGCTTCCCCCTACTCTAAGTGGTGCGGTCCTAAGTGAGTGTAGAAACAGACTCCATAAGATTTAAATCCCAAACTAGCAACTTAAATAATATTACATCTAGATAATAAGTGTAATACCACTGTGTGGCACCTAGTCACAGGGGCGCCACAACTACAACACCCAGCAGAAAGGGAGAGGGTGGGCGACAATCCTCAAGAGAAAGAGATGGCGGCAGTTGTGGCTCGGAGAGAGATGACAGCATCCGGTCAGTGCGGTGGTCTTGTGTGGCCGGGGGGTGTTGGTGTTTGCAGTGTAAAGTATGGTGGAGAGTGACCCTCCCCAGGCCGGTGTGTCCCCACCCGTTATCAGCTGTATAAGTAGTGGCCTGACGTGTCCCCACAGGACAGAACGTGACGCCACGGCCTGGTCCACAGACAAACTGAAGGAGCTGTTCCTGGCGGTCAGTGTGACGGGGGAGGAGGGCAGCTGCGAGGTGACGGAGGTCAGCAGGCTGGACGGCGAGGCCTCCATCAACAACCGCAAAGGCAAACTCATCTACTTCTATGAGTGGGACGTGAAGCTGAACTGGACAGGTGAGCGGGGACGGCACTGATCATGGGGACCCCCACACACCCCGCCACTGCCAACTTCACACCACCCACCCCGCCACTTCACACCAGACACCCCGCCACTCCCACCTTCACACCACACACCCCGCCACTCCCACCTTCACACCACACACCCCGCCACTCCCACCTTCACACCACACACCCCGCCGCTCCCACCTTCACACCACTCACCCCGCCGCTCCCACCTTCACACCACTCACCCCACCGCTCCCACCTTCACACCACACACCCCGCCGCTCCCACCTTCACACCACACACCCCGCCGCTCCCACCTTCACACCACTCACCCCGCCGCTCCCACCTTCACACCACTCACCCCGCCGCTCCCACCTTCACACCACACACCCCACCCCTCCCACCTTCACACCACTCACCCCACCCCTCCCACCTTCACACCACTCACCCAGCCGCTCCCACCTTCTCACCACCCACCCCGCCACTTCCCACCTTCACACCAGACACCCGCCACTCCCACCTTCACACCACACACCCCGCCTCTCCCACCTTCACACCACTCACCCCGCCGCTCCCACCTTCACACCACACACCCCGCCGCTCCCACCTTCACACCACTCACCCCGCCGCTCCCACCTTCACACCACTCACCCCGCCGCTCCCACCTTCACACCACTCACCCCGCCGCTCCCACCTTCACACCACACACCCCACCGCTCCCACCTTCACACCACTCACCCCGCCGCTCCCACCTTCACACCACACACCCCACCCCTCCCACCTTCACACCACTCACCCCGCCACTTCCCACCTTCACACCAGACACCCCGCCACTCCCACCTTCACACCACACACCCCGCCACTTCCCACCTTCACACCAGACACCCCGCCGCTCCCACCTTCACACCACACACCCCTCCGCTCCCACCTTCACACCACACACCCCTCCGCTCCCACCTTCACACCACTCACCCCGCCGCTCCCACCTTCACACCACACACCCCGCCGCTCCCACCTTCACACCACTCACCCCGCCGCTCCCACCTTCACACCACTCACCCCGCCGCTCCCACCTTCACACCACTCACCCCGCCGCTCCCACCTTCACACCACTCACCCCGCCGCTCCCACCTTCACACCACTCACCCCTCCGCTCCCACCTTCACACCTCACACCCCGCCGCTCCCACCTTCACACCACTCACCCCGCCGCTCCCACCTTCACACCACTCACCCCGCCGCTCCCACCTTCACACCACTCACCCCGCCGCTCCCACCTTCACACCACGCACCCCGCCGCTGCCACCTTCACACCACGCACCCCGCCGCTGCCACCTTCACACCACGCACCCCGCCGCTGCCACTTTCACACCACGCACCCCGCCACTCCCACTTTCACACCACACACCCCGCCGCTGCCACCTTCACACCACGCACCTCGCCGCTCCCACTTTCACACCACACACCCCGCCGCTCCCACCTTCATACCCCGCACTCCCACCTTCACACTACCCGCACTCGCACCTTCACACCAGAAACCCCACACTCCCACCTAAGCACCACACACCATCTTGTTTTACAGGAGTTTCCAAATCAGGAGTGAAGTACAAGGGTCACGTGGAGATCCCCAACCTGTCTGACGAGAACGACCCCAGCGAGGTGGAGGTGAGAACACCATATGTATACCAACCCTGTATACGGGGGACACCGCCATGTGAGGACACCATATGTATACCAACCCTGTATGCGGGGGACACCGCCATGTGAGGACACCATATGTATACCAACCCTGTATACGGGGGACACCGCCATGTGAGGACACCATATGTATACCAACTCTGTATACGGGGGAAACCGCCATGTGAGGACACCATATGTATACCAACCCTGTATACGGGGGACACCGCCATGTGAGGACCAGTATGTATGCATATGGAGGAGGAGACTGTAGGACAGGTGACTACAATCTATTACTCCCTGTTATCAGCCATTACTGGGGGAGGAGGAGACTGTAGGACAGGTGACTACAATCTATTACTCCCTGTTATCAGCCATTACTGGAGGAGGAGACTGTAGGACAGGTGACTACAATCTATTACTCCCTGTTATCAGCCATTACTGGAGGAGGAGACTGTAGGACAGGTGACTACAATCTATTACTCCCTGTTATCAGCCATTACTGGAGGAGGAGACTGTAGGACAGGTGACTACAATCTATTACTCCCTGTTATCAGCCATTACTGGAGGAGGAGGAGACTGTAGGACAGGTGACTACAATCTATTACTCCCTGTTATCAGCCATTACTGGAGGAGGAGGAGACTGTAGGACAGGTGACTACAATCTATTACTCCCTGTTATCAGCCATTACTGGAGGAGGAGACTGTAGGACAGGTGACTACAATCTATTACTTCCTGTTATCAGCCATTACTGGAGGAGGAGGAGACTGTAGGACAGGTGACTACAATCTATTACTCCCTGTTATCTGCCATTACTGGAGGAGGAGACTGTAGGACAGGTGACTACAATCTATTACTCCCTGTTATCAGTCATTACTGGAGGAGGAGACTGTAGGACAGGTGACTACAATCTATTACTCCCTGTTATCAGCCATTACTGGGGGAGGAGGAGACTGTAGGACAGGTGACTACCATCTATTACTCCCTGTTATCAGCCATTACTGGAGGAGGAGACTGTAGGACAGGTGACTACAATCTATTACTCCCTGTTATCAGCCATTACTGGGGGAGGAGACTGTAGGACAGGTGACTACAATCTATTACTCCCTGTTATCAGCCATTACTGGAGGAGGAGACTGTAGGACAGGTGACTACCATCTATTACTCCCTGTTATCAGCCATTACTGGGGGAGGAGACTGTAGGAAAGGTGACTACAATCTATTACTCCCTGTTATCAGCCATTACTGGAGGAGGAGACTGTAGGACAGGTGACTACAATCTATTACTCCCTGTTATCAGCCATTACTGGGGGAGGAGACTGTAGGACAGGTGACTACAATCTATTACTCCCTGTTATCAGCCATTACTGGAGGAGGAGACTGTAGGACAGGTGACTACAATCTATTACTCCCTGTTAGCCATTTCATGTTTTACCATCAAAGTGGGGGTTTTCAGTAACTTTTGCTCTTACCTACAGATCAGAGTGTCTCTGGGGAAGGACGAGCCGGACACGGTCCTGACAGAGCTCATGCGAAGGAGCGGAGCAGAGCGGATACGGGAGGTGGTGGCGGAGTACATCTCCACCCTGAAGACAGGTGTGTGTCCATCTACAGAGCATGAGGGAAACTGGAGCAGATGTGAAAGTGTTAAACTGCTTTTTTATATCATCATATTGGTGTCTGTGTATGAGAGCGGAGGTTGTAGGTTTCCACATGGTGGCCGCTCCTCTGAATGGTGGACACTGTTATCATATAACAAAGCCGTGCCTGCTGCCGGTGGCAACCCTTTCTTTCTGCTCCTGGCGGCGGCCCTTTTATCCTGCTCCTGGCGGTGGCCCTTTTTATCCCACTCCCGGCGGCGGCCCTTATTATCCCGCTCCCAGCGGCGGCCCTTTTTATCTTTTTATCCTGCTCCCGGCGGCGGCTCTTTTTATCTTTTTTATCCTGCTCCCAGCGGCGGCCCTTTTTATCTTTTTATCCTGCTCCCGGCGGCGGCC
>JARQOC010001144.1:0-48372 GCA_033576535.1 Allobates femoralis | reverse complement strand
AAATATACTTATCACTGTCCCGCTGCTGACACCGCGATCCTCCATCTTCATGCGTCTTCTTCCGGTTTCCTCTGTTCGTCGCCGGCATTGACGTCATTGCCTGCGACGAACACAGGAAACCGGAAGAAGACGCATGAAGATGGAGGATCGCTATGTTGGCAGCGGCGGGCGCGGACGGCAGCGGGACAGTGATAAGTATATTTTACTTTACAGGTTACCGGAGCAAGGCTGGGGGGGCCCTGGATTACTGAGGCTGCTGGGGCTGCTGGGGCTGCCGGGGCTGCCGTATTGACTCGCGTATAAGCCGAGGGGGGTACTTTTCAGTCCAATTTTTGGGCTGAAAAACTCGGCTTATATGCGAGTATATACGGTATATAACTACACATATTTGATATTTGGTGATACCAAAATATAAAATTAATTAATCATATCTGTGAACGTTTTTTTCCAATGCACAGTTAAGAGTACCTTTACACGTCGCAACATTGCATGCAATTTCACTTGCAACTTACTGGTTGCAGTGAAATCATGGACACATTGTTCTGTTTGTACACAGCAACAAAATGTAATAATGTGTCCATGATTTCACTGCAACCAGTAAGTTGAAAGTGAAATTGCATGCAATGTTGTGACGTGTAAAGGTACCCTTAAAAGTTTGACGTTTGCAATAACAAAGTTGTAGTGAGGAAAAAAACTAGACGATCATAACACCATTTTGGGGTAGATTTGTTATCACTAGAGACGTCATTCTAAATGCAAAAAATAAGCCATCACACAGCTGCAGATCCAAAAAAATTAGAGTGTTACGAATCACGGAAAATGGCGTCAAAAGCACAATTCTTTTTCTTTTATCTTATATCTTAGTGGTAAACAAAATTCAGAATTTTGAAAGGAAAAAGAAACATGTTTAGCATCTATGAACTCATAATGATCTGAGGCATCTTACTGGCACATGATTTTTACCATTTATTCGCCATGTTCACTATAAAACTTAAATAACAATTGTGTAATTGCACAAAAAAGGGCAATTACACAATTGTAAGTACAATGAAATTGCATAAAAAAAGGCAATTTTTTCGCACTTGGAATTTGTTTCCTGTTTTCCTGGACAAGTTGTACTTATTTAAAGAGTTACAGGTCTTGGAAGAAGGGGAGGGAAAAACAAAAAAACAAAAAACAGAGAATCGGTCGGGAGTGAAGGGGTTAAGGAATTTTTACAGCATCAGTAGCAGCAGCATTGGTTTCCCATTGTGCTTTTGGTGCCACTAAAGGCCACGTTACACACACAGATATATTGGTCACAGATCTCTGGTTGCAGTGAAATCATGGACACATTGTTCCATTGTACACAGCCACAAAATGGAGCAATGTATCTATGATTTCACTGCAACCTGAGATCTGTGACCAATATATCTATGTGTGTAACGTGGCCTTAAGAGATTTTTTAATGTTTTTCATTTGCAGTGGCTGCAACAGGAACAGATGGGAAGAGAGTTAGCACAAGGCAGACAAGGAGATGCCTGAAGGTTCATGGCACATAAATACTGCTGCCTTTACTGACCTTAAAACACAGAAATGCCTGGTAGTGCATTGTCTGCCCCATAGTAGGCAGCAATGAGGTGTGTGAGAATTACTAAGTCAGCAAATGCATCCCTGGTGGCACAGAAATACAGTATAGATGACCTGATTGACAGGTAAGTGATATAGTCCGAAAAACGGGGGCAGGAAGAAGCACTTTTTTTCTGCAAAATTTTGAGGGATAGTGGGGGGTGTGTCTTATGGTCCAAATATATGGACTATGTGACTGTGTGGCTGTGCTGCGGGGAGCTGCGGCTCTGGAGCAGGCTGGGAGGAGGCTTCAGGGGCTGCTGAGGCAGCGGGAGGTAATGGAGCTCATTATGCTCATTTAATATGCCCTACATCCCACTGTCCTCTTAGTGTGTCTTCAGCACTGAGGTGATGATGGATGGGGGGTGTACACTTCACCCATCACTGGACATTAAATTGGATGAAGGGATAAAGTGCATATGGCCCCCCACACAAGAAAATAACAAACAATGTAACTCACCCTCCGGACACTTCCCTCTGTCTTTCCCTGCTTACAGCACTCGCGTTATGTTATTTTCTTGTGTGCAGAAGAAAAAAATAGCTGTGGTTCTGATAGCACTAAGGAAGGAGGTCAAGGGGAAATTGTTGTAGTAAACAGACCTTTATTAAAAACACGGTCCCTCAAACTCCGCGGAGTTTGAGGGACCGTGTTTTTAATAAAGGTCTGTTTGCTACAACAATTTCCCCTTGACCTCCTTCCTTAGCGCTATCAGAACCGCAACTATTTTTTTCTTCTGTGCACTTCTCTCCCTTCTGAGAGACCGTGCGGTTCAGCAGCTTTGGAAGAGAGGCATCGTTTATTAAAGAACCTGTTTATCCAAGTCTGGAGGACTACTAGGACCTATCTGACGTCACCGCCTCGGATCACGTGACCAGTGGAAGTGACGTTGCTCTCTCCCTGGCACGAGGATTATCTCGGGGACACCCTGCTGGCATTGCTCCACAGGAGGCTGTTACTGGAGTTGTACCCAGCCAGTACAACTCCACAAGGTGAGTGGAAACCCCGCTCTCCCTGCAATACGGTTTACCCTGAGGTGCTTCACATTTGCGCTCCTTCTCTTTTCTCTTACATTTTCTTGTGTGCGGCACCATGGGGGGGCCATTATACAGGATGAGAGATAATGTACCCAGATGGTGAGGGTTCAATACTAGCATTGGGGCCCTATATCCCAGGATGGGTGGCCATATCTCAGGATGGGGGGCTTTATACCAGGATGTGGAGCCATATCCAGGATGAGGAAGCATATCCAGGGTGTGGAGCCATATCAAGGATGAGGGCCAATATCCCTGGAGGGGGAACCATTTCCAGAGTGGGCGGCTGTAGACCAGGATGGGAGGCTATATCCCATGATGTGGGGCTGTATCCCAGGATGGGGAGCCCAATCAAGGAGGGTGGATGCTATACGAGAATACCAAAATGGTGGGGGCCATATTTTCAATGGGGGGGCTATACCCCAAGATAAAGGGCTGTATACCAGGATTGGGGCCATATGCAGGTTAAGGATTATGTACCAGGATGGGGAGGCACATATTACCTGATTTTTTGCTTAATTTTATCTATTTTCATCCTCTAAAATCTAGTTGCGTCTTATACTCTGAAAAATATTGTAATTGGCATTAGTCATAGAATTGAACATTTAAAGTAATAAATCCATGCCTGATTATTCTCCTCTTACATTGTTGGATAAGAACTATGAGTATCTTCTGGAAAATCTTCTGACTCACCGGTATCGGGTCCTTTGCTAATGTACATCTTGATTTTCAAGCAAGCAGTCATAACATATTGGCCAGATAAACCATCTGAATCTAGTTACACTACAACAGGTTATTCCAATGGAAAACAATCATGTCAGATTGTAATTATATTGATGCTGCTGACATGGTTATTTGTAATTTTTAATTGTGTGAAAAAAAAATTTGTTTATGTAGAAATTTAATTATTAAAGAATTGAGTTTTTTTCCTTCTGACTTGATCTGCATAGGGGCAGCACAATGTACACCACAAAGCCATTTCTGAAATAGTCACCTGGTCATACAAAGTCAAGACTACCATCAGTTCCTCCAACCATCCAATATGTAAAAGCTTCACTGACTATTGAACACAGTAATTTACCGATTCACCAACTGAAAGAAAATAGATTTCTTGTTAACACTTTATGTTTTAAAAACTTTGGTTAAAAAAATGGTCATCGAAGTCAAGAATTTTGGCTTGAAAATTGCATGGTACGTAAAAAAAAAAGGGGCTAAATTCTTTACAAACTGGTTGCAAACATGACTCGGCATGGAGAGGATACTGGTCACCTGGACATACATGTTGTTGGTAACCATTTGCTTTGCATAAGCGTTATTGCTTAAACAAGTGGTGGATGTTTGCTAGAAACATCTAATTTCATTTCTTTTCAATTTTTGCAACATTTTCCATAAAAGTGTGATTTTTTTCAGTCACTACATTCAAGGAATTTTGGAGAAGGGTTTTAAAAGGATTTTAAACAATCCACACCTTGCATTGGCAAAAGGACAGATTATTAGATTTTTTTCAAAATGAATGGTTGCCAACCAGAAACGTGACCAGGAAGATCACTTTTTTCTCAGCATAGTTTCTGTGTGCAAAATCTTCACTGATTAGGAACAAATACACCAAATTTATCAACGCAAAAAAGTAAAAAATACAGCAAAACATGTTCAAAAACCTTGCAACTTGCAACCAGCGATTTATGCTCCTGCAATGTTGCTGCAACTTTGCTGACACAGCAAAATTTCAGCGAAGTTGCATGCAACATTGCAACGTGTAACGGTACCTTAAAATGTTTACCAGGATTGCAAATGTATGATAATAACTGTCCTATATATATATATATATATATATATATATATATATATATATATATATATACTGTATATATAGTTATGTATAACGGAAAAATCGAACAGCACAACCTTATTTCCAATGTTTGGTGCAAAAATCCTGAAAAAGTGTCCAGCTGTAACACAGAATAAAAAGATGAAAAATCAGGCAGCACACAAAAAATAATTTTGTGAAAAAGGACATTTTAATGAGCCCTTAGTGGCAAGACGTTTCGGTGATAACACCACCTACTGGTACTTGGCAAAGTTGGTGTTACACCGAAACGTCGTGCCACTAAAGGTACCATTACACGACGCAATATCGATTCGATATCGCCTGCAATTTCACAGAAGCGCGCATGTTTTTGGCACTTTGCCAACATTGCTTGGGAGATGTTACATGTAGCAATCGTATATGCAACATACCGACGATCCGGTGTCCCGGAAATCGCCTGACAAATTGCAGAGTAGATGTTAACGATCGTAGTTGCAGTGTCACACAGCACAACCACATTAGCAATGTGGGCGAACTGTTTGACATAGCCTAGGAGATAGATGTACCTGACTTTGTGTAACAACGCCCACACCACTCCGATTGGATGGCGAAAGTGCGTTACCATTTGTTAGCCGTCTCGGACAACATGGTGGCGACATGGATACAATTGCCCTTTCTACAATCTCGATACTCATGTCATGTTAGCTCTGCCTCCTGCACCTGTATTTATAGGGGACCTCAATTGACATCAGCAGTTCACCTGACGGCAGCTGTTAGAGTTCCCCCTACAGGCCTGAAGTGGCAGGTGTTGCATGTGTGAGGTGTACCCGATGTGGAAATCCCTACATGTATCAGGGTTCCTGTGGCTCCCTCAACTACAGGGTGCCACAATAGTACCAACATATTCCATAGCACTTTACACTTCAGAGGGTATACGATATAATAATTTTATATAATAATATGATAAAATACAATACAGACAATATGGGACAAAAAAATCTGAAACCATGAGAAGTGAGGTCCCTGCTCACAATCTTACAATTTATGAGGAAATACGGGAGGCATAAAAGATAATGGTAAAATCTGCCTTCATATATGGTCCAGCCATCAATATAATAAATAGAGGATTCATATAATGCTGAATGAACCGGTCACCAGCCGGATCTGTACAAGTACAGATAAAGTGCTATATAATGCATGGTGGCTGTAGACAGATGACGCAAGAGGCCAGATTTGGAGAAGGACAGAATGGGAATAGTTAGACAGATGACGTGAGGAGATAGGCTAATCTAAAGAGATGTGTTTTTAAGACTCGTTTAAAACTATGGCTATTTGGAATTAATTGAATTGTTTTTGATAATCCGTTCCAGAGACTTGGCGCTGCTTGTAAGAAGTCTTGAAGGCGAGAGTGGAACGTTCAGAATGTAGATTATGTCAGTCTTGTGTCAGTTACAGAATGGAGGGCACGTGTAGGGCGATAGAGATGAGGGAGGAGATGTAGGGCGGTGCAGAACTGTGGAGTGCTTTGTGGGTGAGAGTGATAATTTTATATTGTACTCTGTAGCTGATGGGCAGCCAGTGCAATGACTGGCACAGGATGGAGGTTGGAGAGGAATATGATCCTGGCTGCTGCATTCAGGATGGATTGGAGAGGAGAGAGTTTAGTAAGTGGGAGACCGATTAGTACAGAATTGCAGTAAATCAGGCGAGAATGAATTAGTGCGACAATTAGAGTTTTTGCAGAGTCAACAGTAAGAAAAGGTCGAATTCTAGAGATATTTTTGAGGTGTTGGTGACATGAGCAAGTGAGTGATCGGATGTGAGGAGTGAAAGATAATCTGAGTCAAATATGACCCCAAGACAGCGGACATGCTGCTGGGGAGTAATGACAGAACCACATACAGAAATGGCGATATTAGGTTTCGGAAGGTTAGAAGAGGGAGGACACACGAGAAGTTCAGTTTTTGACAAAATTAGTTTGACATCATGTCTTCTCTTTACATTAGAGACAGAAGACAGACAATCACTGGTATTTTGTAGTAATGTGGAGGTGATGTCAGGAGACGATGTGCATAATTAAGTATCATCAGCATAGAGATGATACTGAAAACCAAATCTACTGATGGTTTGCCCAATGGGGGAAAATTTGGGTGGAAATTAGCTGAACACTGCAAATTACAATTTTAAAATAGTAAAAATGAATGTCCACAAATATCTGACATTAATCTACTGAACTGGATGTCCAATGTTTCTTTTTTCATCTTATATATAAAACCCGAAGGCCACTTCCGGAAAGGGCCACGCCCACTTCCGTGATGCTCTTCGCCCAGGGCTGGTGACGTCACCAAGTGCAGTGTAGCCGGGCTGCCCCCGGCTACAGGGACCCGCGGAGAAACGTTCTGGCCAGGAACGTTCCTGTCTGTCCCAGCCGCCTCTGCACTCACCGCTCCAGCCGCCTCTGCACTCACCGCTCCAGCCGCCTCTGCATTCACCGCTCCAGCCGCCTCTGCACTCACCGCTCCAGCCGCCTCTGCCCACCTCGCGACAGGCTCCGCCCACCTCGCGGGGCTCGCGACAGGCTCCGCCCACCTCCCCGGGCCTCACGCTAAGCTCCGCCCACCTCCCCGGGTCTCCTGTCAAGCTCCGCCTACCTCTCGGGTCTCCCCCGTGCTCCGCCCACCTCGCGGCCCTCGCCACAGGCTCCGCCTACCACCCGGGACTCCCGCTAAGCTCCACCCACCTCCCCGGGGCTCCCGTCAAGCTCCGCCTATCTCTCGAGGCTCTCCCTGGCTCCGCCCACCTCGCGGCCCTCGCGACAGGCTCCGCCTACCTCCCGGGGCTCCCGCTAAGCTCCGCCCACCTCCCCCGGGCTCCCGTCAAGCTCTGCCTATCTCTCGGGGCTCCCCCTGGCTCCGCCCACCTCGCGGGGCTCCCGCCTGGCTCCGCCCACCTCACCTGCGCTGACCACTGATCCTCCATCCTGGCCTGACCACTGAGCCTCCGTCCTGCGCTGACCAACGAGCCTCCCTCCTGCGCTGACCACCGAGCCTCCTTCCTGCGCTGACCACCGAGCCTCCGTCCTCTGCTGACCACCGAGCCGCCGTCCTAGACTCACCACCGAGCCTCCGTCCTGCCCTGACCACTGAGCCTCCGTCCTCTGCTGACCACAGAGCCCCCGTCCTCGCCTGACCACCGACCCTCCGTCCTGTGCTGACCACTGAGCCTCCGTCCTCTGCTGACCACCGAGCCTCCGTCCTCTGCTGACCACCGAGACGCCGTCCTAGACTCACCACCCAGCCTCCGTCCTGCCCTGACCACTGAGCCTCCGTCCTCTGCTGACCACAGAGCCCCGTCCTCGCCTGACCACCGACCCTCCGTCCTGCGCTGACCACCGAGCCTCCGTCCTCTGCTGACCACAGAGCCCCCGTCCTCGCCTGACCACCGACCCTCCGTCCTGCGCTGACCACTGAGCCTCCGTCCTCTGCTGACCACCGAGCCTCTGTCCCCTGCTGACCACCGAGCCGCCGTCCTAGACTCACCACCGAGCCTCCGTCCTGCCCTGACCACTGAGCCTCCGTCCTCTGCTGACCACAGAGCCCCCGTCCTCGCCTGACCACCGACCCTCCGTCCTGCGCTGACCACCGAGCCTCCGTCCTCTGCTGACCACAGAGCCCCCGTCCTCGCCTGACCACCGACCCTCCATCCTGCGCTGACCACCAAGCCTCCGTCCTCTGCTGACCACAGAGCCACCGTCCTGCCCTGACTACCAACCCTCCGTCCTGGCCTCACCACTGACCCTCCGTCCTGCGTTCACCACTGACCCTCCGTCCTGTGCCGACCATTCTGCCTCCATCCTGCGCTGACCACTCTGCCTCCATCCGGCGCTGACCACTCTGCCTCCATCCTGCGCTGACCACTCTGCCTCCATCCTGCGCTGACCACTCTGCCTCCTTCCTGCGCTGACCACTCTGCCTCCATGCGGCGCTGACCACTCTGCCTCCTTCCTGCGCTGACCACTCTGCCTCCATCCGGCGCTGACCACTCTGCCTCCATCCGGCGCTGACCACTCTGCCTCCATCCGGCACTGACCACTCTGCCTCCATCCTGCGCTGACCACTCTGCCTCCATCCTGCGCTGACCACTCTGCCTCCTTCCTGCGCTGACCACTCTGCCTCCATTCTGCGCTGACCACTCTGCCTCCTTCCTGTCATGACCACTCTGCCTCCATCCTGCGCTGACCACTCTGCCTCCTTCCTGCGCTCACCACTGACCCTCCTTCCTGTGATGACCACTCAGCCTCCATCCTGCGCTGACCACTGAGCCTCCATCCTCTGCTGACCACTGAGCCTCCATCCAGTGCTGACCACTCTGCCTCCATCCTGCGATGACCACTCTGCCTCCATCCTGTGATGACCACTCTGCCTCGATCCTGCGATGACCACTCTGCCTCGATCCTGCGATGACCACTCTGCCTCCATCCTGCGATGACCACTGAGCCTCCATCCTGCGATGACCACTCAGCCTCCATCCTGTGCTGACCACTCCTCTGCTGACCACTTACTCCTGTCCTGACCACTCACTCCTGTGCTGACCACTCAGCCTCCATCCTGTGCTGACCACTGAGCCTCCATCCTGTGCTGACCACTGAGCCTCCATCCTGCACTGACCACTGAGCCTCCATCCTGCGCTGTCCACTCTGTCCCCATCCTGCGCTCACCACTCTGCCCCCATCCTGCGCTCAACACTCTGCCTCCATCCTGCGCTGACCACTCTGCCTCCATCTTGCCAATACCACTCTGCCTTCATGCTGCACTGACCACTCAGCCACTGCGCAGTGCTAACCACTGAGCCAAAGCACTGTGAAAACCACTGAGCCACCGCACTGTGCAAACCACTAAGCCTTCACACCGTCAAAACCACTGAGCCACCATATACACTGAAAACCACTGAGCCACCATATACAGTGCTAACCACTGAGCCACCATACAGAGCTAACCACTGAGCCACCATATACACTGAAAACCACTGAACCACCATATACAGTGCTAACCACTCACCCACCATATACAGTGCTAACCACTGAGCCACCATATACTGTGCTAACAACTGAGCCACCATATACAGTGCTAACCACTGAGCCACCATATACAGTGCTAACCACTGAGCCACCATATACAGTGCTAACCACTGAGCCACCGTATACAGTGCTAACCACTCAGCCACCATATACACTGCTAACCACTGAGCCACCAATATACAGTGCTAACCACTCAGCCACCGTATACAAGGCTAATCACGGAGGCACCGTATACACTGCTAACCACTCAGCCACCGTATACACTGCTAACCACTGAGCCACCATATACAGTGCTAACCACTGAGCCTCCGTATACAGTGCTAACCACTGAGCCACCATATACAGTGCTAACCACTGAGCCACCATATACAGTGCTAACCACTGAGCCACCATATACAGTGCTAACCACTGAGCCACCATATACAGTGCTAACCACTGAGCCAGCGTATACAGTGCTAACCACTGAGCCACCATACAGTGCTAACCACTGAGCCACCATATAGTGCTAACCACTGAACCACCGTATACAGTGCAACCACTGATCCACCATACAGTGCTAACCACTGAGCCATCATAACAGTGCTAACCACTGAGCCACCGTATACAGTGCTAACCACTGAGCCACCATATACAGTGCTAACCACTCAGCCACCATATACACTGCTAACCACTGAGCCACCAATATACAGTGCTAACCACTCAGCCACCGTATACAAGGCTAATCACGGAGGCACCGTATACAGTGCTAACCACTCAGCCACCGTATACACTGCTAACCACTGAGCCACCATATACAGTGCTAACCACTGAGCCTCCGTATACAGTGCTAACCACTGAGCCACCATATACAGTGCTAACCACTGAGCCACCATATACAGTGCTAACCACTGAGCCACTATATACAGTGCTAACCACTGAGCCACCATATACAGTGCTAACCACTGAGCCAGCGTATACAGTGCTAACCACTGAGCCACCATACAGTGCTAACCACTGAGACACCATACAGTGCTAACCACTGAACCACCATATACAGTGCAACCACTGATCCACCATACAGTGCTAACCACTGAGCCACCATATACAGTGCTAACCACTGAGCCACCATATACAGTGCTAACCACTGAGCCAGCGTATACAGTGCTAACCACTGAGCCACCATATACAGTGCTAACCATTGAGCCACCATATACAGTGCTAACCACTGAGCCACCGTATACAGTGCTAACCACTGAGCCACCGTATACTCTGCTACCCACTGAGCCACCATGAACAGTGCTAACCACTGAGACACCATATAGAGTGCTAACCACTCACCCACCATATACAGTGCTACCACTGAGCCACCATATACAGTGCTAAACACTGAGCCACCATATACAGTGCTAACCACTGAGCCACCATGTACAGTGCTAACCACTGAGCTACCATATACAGTGCTAACCACTGAGCCAGCGTATACAGTGCTAACCACTGAGCCACCATACAGTGCTAACCACTGAGCCACCATACAGTGCTAACCACTGAACCACCATATACAGTGCAACCACTGATCCACCATACAGTGCTAACCACTGAGCCATCATATACAGTGCTAACCACTGAGCCACCATATACAGTGCTAACCAATGAGCCACCATATACAGTGCTAACCACTGAGCCACCAATATACAGTGCTAACCACTGAGCCACCATATACAGTGCTAACCACTGAGCCACCATATACAGTGCTAACCACTGAGCCACCGTATACAGTGCTAACCACTGAGCCACCGTATACTCTGCTACCCACTGAGCCACCATGAACAGTGCTAACCACTGAGCCTCCGTATACAGTGCTAACCACTGAGCCACCATATACAGTGCTAACCACTGAGCCACCATATACAGTGCTAACCACTGAGCCACTATATACAGTGCTAACCACTGAGCGACCATATACAGTGCTAACCACTGAGCCAGCGTATACAGTGCTAACCACTGAGCCACCATACAGTGCTAACCACTGAGCCACCATACAGTGCTAACCACTGAACCACCATATACAGTGCAACCACTGATCCACCATACAGTGCTAACCACTGAGCCATCATATACAGTGCTAACCACTGAGCCACCATATACAGTGCTAACCAATGAGCCACCATATACAGTGCTAACCACTGAGCCACCAATATACAGTGCTAACCACTGAGCCACCATATACAGTGCTAACCACTGAGCCACCATATACAGTGCTAACCACTGAGCCACCGTATACAGTGCTAACCACTGAGCCACCGTATACTCTGCTACCCACTGAGCCACCATGAACAGTGCTAACCACTGAGCCACCATACAGTGCTAACCACTGAGACACCATATACAGTGCTAACCACTCACCCACCATATACAGTGCTACCACTGAGCCACCATATACAGTGCTAAACACTGAGCCACCATATACAGTGCTAACCACTGAGCCACCATGTACAGTGCTAACCACTGAGCCACCATATACAGTGCTAACCACTGAGCCAGCGTATACAGTGCTAACCACTGAGCCACCATACAGTGCTAAACACTGAGCCATCATATGCACTGCTAACCACTGAGCCACCATATACAGTGCTAACCACTGAGCCACCATATACAGTGCTAACCACTGAGCCACCATATACAGTGCTAACCACTGAGCCACCATATACAGTGCTAACCACTGAGCCACCATATACAGTGCCAACCACTGAGCCACTATATACAGTGCTAACCACTGAGCGACCATATACAGTGCAAACCACTGAGCCAGCGTATACAGTGCTAACCACTGAGCCACCATACAGTGCTAACCACTGAGCCACCATACAGTGCTAACCACTGAACCACCATATACAGTGCAACCACTGATCCACCATACAGTGCTAACCACTGAGCCATCATATACAGTGCTAACCACTGAGCCACCATATACAGTGCTAACCAATGAGCCACCATATACAGTGCTAACCACTGAGCCACCAATATACAGTGCTAACCACTGAGCCACCATATACAGTGCTAACCACTGAGCCACCATATACAGTGCTAACCACTGAGCCACCGTATACAGTGCTAACCACTGAGCCACCGTATACTCTGCTACCCACTGAGCCACCATGAACAGTGCTAACCACTGAGCCACCGTATACAGTGCTAACCACTGAGCCACCATACAGTGCTAACCACTGAGACACCATATACAGTGCTAACCACTCACCCACCATATACAGTGCTACCACTCAGCCACCGTATACACTGCTAACCACTGAGCCACCATATACACTGCTAACCACTGGGCCACCATATACTGTGCTAACCACTCACCCACCATATACAGTGCTAACCACTGAGCCACCATATACAGTGCAAACAACTGAGCCACCATACAGTGCTAACCACTGAGCCATCATACAGTGCTAACCACTGAGCCACCGTATACAGTGCTAACCACTGAGCCACCGTATACAGTGCTAACCACTGAGCCACCAAATACAGTGCTAACCACTGAGCCACCATACAGTGCTAACCACTGAGCCATCATATACAGTGCTAACCACTGAGCCATCATATACAGTGCTAACCACTGAGCCACCATATACACTGCTAACCACTGAGCCACCAATATACAGTGCTAACCACTGAGCCACCGTATACAGTGCTAACCACTCACCCACCATATACAGTGCTAACCACTGAGCCACCATATACAGTGCTAACCACTGAGCCACCATATACAGTGCTAACCACTGAGCCACCATATACAGTGCTAACCACTGAGCCACCATACAGTGCTAACCACTGAGCCATCATATACAGTGCTAACCACTGAGCCACCATATACAATGCTAACCACTGAGCCACCGTATACAGTGCTAACCACTGAGCCACCATATACAGTGCTCACCACTGAGCCACCGTATACAGTGCTAACCACTGAGCCACCATATACAGTGCTAACCACTGAGCCACCAATATACAGTGCTAACCACTGAGCCACCATACAGTGCTAACCACTGTGCCACCGTATACAGTGCTAACCACTGAGCCACCGTATACACTGCTAACCACTGAGCCACCATATACAGTGCTAACCACTGAGCCACCATACAGTGCTAACCACTGAGCCACCATATACAGTGCTAACCACTGAGCCACCATACAGTGCTAACCACTGAGCCACCGTATACAGTGCTAACCACTGAGCCTCCATATACAGTGCCAACCACTGAGCCACCATATACAGTGCTAACCACTGAGCCTCCATATACAGTGCTAACCACTGAGCCACCGTATACACACAATTAATTTCACCGCACTCCCCTAACTAATAGTAAATAAACTATATATTGATTCTAGACTACCCGATTCTTTAGAATCGGGCCACCATCTAGTGTATATATAAGTTTAAAGCACGGTAAGATAATTGCAAATATCTAAAAGCTAGAGATAGGGTATTACTCAATTTTATGATCATCAATATGGAATTCTGCATATAGTTAGTATAATTTAGAAAACCACATTACACATGCCACTTCATATAAAAAATATATAATGAGATTTAAAAAGCATATATATTATTTTTTTATAAAACATGCAAAAATATGGTATTTTCTAGTGCTTTTACATATCTTTTCATTTTATTTCTTTTAACATCATTTTAAAAGAAAATTAACATTTATAAGCAGGTCTAATTACATTAGCATTGAGCAGGTGCATTGCACTTTAAGCAATTTTGTTATGAAGTACAGCTGAATGCTAACCCTGAAATGTGATATAAAAGTGGCATCATTTTAGTATATTAAGAAAAAAATAAATAAATATGCAGAACAAATTTAAAAAACAACAATAAGCAACAGAACAATAAAACTAAAATCATTGTTACGTATAATCTCAATTATTTTCATATTGATGGTTTTTTATATTAAACTGGCTAAACTACCCAGCTACTCCTTTGTTAATAAATAACTGATGTTAGCTATAACAAAATAGAATTTGAATATGTCATATTAATGACCTGTAGGAAAATAGAAGCTGAGTTGTGATTGGTTGCTATAGGCAGCCTGATAAATCTCCAGCCAACAGTAAACCCTCCCCCCAGCCGGGCAGTATATGTTACCTCACACATACACATAATAGCTCATGTGACTGACATCTGCCTTAATTCCCTATATGGCACATGTGTTGCACATTGGCTGTTTTTAATCAGATGTTTATTTTTGGAAATTAAAGCACACGTATGAGGCAAGTTGTGTGAGGCGATTTGTGCACATCTGTGTCTGTCTGTGTGGTGTGTATGTCCCTGGGGTGTGTGTGTGTCTCTGTAGGGTGAGTGTATGAGTCCCTATAGGGTGTGTATGTGTGTGTGTCACTGGGGGGGGGGGGGTCTGTGTGGTGTGTGTGTCTCTGTGTTGTGTGTCTCTCTTTGTGGTGTGTGTCCCTGTGGGGTGAGTACATGTGTCCCTATAGGGTGTGTATGTGTGTGTCCCTGTGGGGGGTCTGTAAGGTGTGTGTGTGTCTCTGTGTTGTGTGTGTCTCTTTGTGGTGTGTGTGTGTCCATGTGGGATGAGTGCACGTGTCGCTATAGGGTGTGTGTGTCTCTGTGTTGTGTGTGTTTCTTTGTGTTGTATGTGTGTGTGTTCGGGTGCGTGGTGAGTATCCAATGTTGTGGCTGCACCTTAGCGACTATACACTTGCTGTTACTCTTTGTGTGCATGTGGTGTGTATACATGTCCACGTGCGTGGTGAATATCCCATGTTGGGGCCCCACCTTAGTGACTCTATGCTGGTATATGCTGTTAGTCTTTGGCGCCGTCATTAAGCCCCTCTCATTCACAACTGTCAACTGGTAACTGTCACTTTTTCCCCATTATGTAGATAGGGGCAAAATTGTTTGGTCAATTGGAATGTGCGGGGTTAAAAGTTTGCCTCACAACATAGCCTATGATGCTGTCGGGGTCCAGATGTGTGACTGTGCAAAATGTTGTGGCTGTAGCTGGCAGCTGTCGATTTTCCTCCCACCCTTTTCCTTTTACTTTTTCCCCATTATGTAGATAGGGCCAAAATTGTTCGGTGAACTGGAACGCGCAGGGTTAAAATTTCTGTAAAAATATAAGAGGGTGGGGGACAAGAGGCGCAATAGTGCCCTATTACTGGTGACACTACAGTATGTCAAGGTGGTGATATGGAACCACTCACCTGATGCAGTTGTGAAACCCACAACTGGTTTGAAGGCGTATAGTACTCCAAGCTGCTGCAGGACCTCCACCAACCACTGACCAGTGGTGATATCCAGAATGATGATGGGAATAAAGGTGTGTCACGGTCCGCGCTGCTCCAAGCTCAAAAAAACTCACCAATGAGTCAGAATTTCATCAAGCAGATTTTCATCAAATTCTGAATATCCCTGAGGAAGGCGCCAGGTGGGGCGCCAAAACGCGTTGGAGGAAGGTGAATAAAAGGATGAAAATCTGCTTGATGAAATTCTGACTCATTGGTGAGTTTTTTTGAGCTTGGAGCAGCGCGGACCGTGACACACCTTTATTCCTATCATCATTCTCAGTTAAAATTTCGCCTCACAACATAGCCTATGACGCTGTGACTGTGCAAAATTTTGTGGCTGTAGTTGCGACGATGTAGATGCCAATCCCGGATATACATACACACACACACACACACACACGCACACACACACACACATACACATACACACATTCAGCTTTATATATTAGATTTATAGATTTTATTTTCACTATTTTGATACCGTAAATAAGGTTCAAAAGACTAAACTAGAACTCCAACAATGTGGTTTTACCTGAAGAAGAAAAAAAAAAAAGTTTCTGTACTGTTGTTTTCCCATGTAGGATAAATACTGCATATTTCTCCCCTGTTCTTCTTCAATGTTTCAGAATTTCTGCTGAATTTCTTCACATTTTATGTAAAGTAGGTTTCTTGATTTTTTTAATTGCTATTTTAGTGCGTATTTTTACATGCGTTTTGTCACATTTTTATACTGTGCGTTTTGTCTCTTGTTACTATGTCATGTTTTAAATAAAGCTGCTGTGTTTTTTGTATAAATCAATGTTTATTAAACTTTTGAAGTTAACAATTTGCAAAACAGGTAGTATTTGAAAGTCCATTAGCGTGTTGTATATAGATAACACAGTAAATTAGAAAATTAACCATGTAACATGTTGCATAGTCATACATTCAACCAAAACGAACCCTGATGGGTTTAGGCCCTATAAGAAGCCACTTATCGCCTTGACGTATAAACATGTTGGTATAATGAATGCGTATTGAATCAGGCGAGAAGCGGTGTTCAATGATTCTCAAGTGCATTGAGGGTTTCAAACCACATAGTGTATTTAGTAATTAAGTACAAAGGATAATTAGAGAAAGAAAAAGCGAAGAGAAGGGAAGAAGAAGAGATAAGAAGGGAGAAGGGTCAAAGGGACTGGGAGGGTCAGTAAGTTTTATATACATACATTCAGGTGTCATAGATTATGGGGTAATTAGTTAGTTGTGCTGTGTCAACCAAGACTTTAGGGACTCGGATTCTCGTATCATTAACCATGATGCCCACAAGTCACAATGTCTCGTAATGCTATTTTCATCTGGCATGCTATGGGCTATCAATTCCTCCAATCTACAGGTGTTGTTCAATTCATGTACTAAGTCTCCCCTAGTCGGACGCTCTGGCTTCAACCACAATCTGGAAATAAGGAGTCTCGCTGCCGTGAGAAAGTAACGGAGGAGGGATTTTTTGAATTTAGCTATGGACATACCCGAACACGACAATAAAGCCATCTGTGCGTCAATTTTTATTTGAGTGTGGGTTGTCCTACCAAACAGGTCCTCCACATCGTTCCAGAAGGTACGTAGGCGGTCGCACCCCCACCACATATGGAGATAGGTGCCTCTTTGACCACACTGTCTCCAGCAATCGGCCGATCTGGATGGAAACAGTCTGTTGATCTCCGCTGGGCATCTGTACCACCGTGCCGCAATCCTGTAATTTCGATCTTGAGAATCGACAGACATGGAGGATTTGCGGATAAAGAGGAAAATTTTCTCCCACTCCATTGCAGTGAAAGTTCTATTAAGATCACGCTCCCATCTAGCGGTGAAGGTGGGCATGGCATCTGTGGAACCTCCTGCCAGATCCTGGAATAGCTTGTATAAGGTAGATACTGTATGGTCTAGAGGACAACCGTCTGTGCACCATTTTTCAAATTGGGTCAGTGGTCGGAAGACACTAGATCTGGGTAAAGACCGGACATAGTGTTTCAATCTGGCCATGTGAAACCAAGCGTCCGGGGGTGGGACCGAGCCAGGAAACAAAGACCCAATATCCCTGACCATGTCGTCATTGATGAAGCAAGTTAAAGTCGGATGGGAGGATCTGTCTAGGTGTAGAAACCCCCGTTCACCCTGACTCATTCTAAACTGGGGATTCCCGAAGATTGGTGTCAGGGGTCCTGGGATCGTCGTAATTCGTAGGGTCTTGTTATATCTTTGGATAAATAGTTTTAGTTGTTTGGTGATGAAACCACCTGATGTCCCGGGCAACATCCCCCCAGACCAGATCTCTGATAGAGGGTGAAAGGAAGACACACTTCTCTCACTATAGGTCCATTTTTTGGGCTTTTCTAATTGAAACAGGTCTATAATACATTTACCCATGGAGGCAAGATGATACAACTGAAAATCCGGGAGACCCACCCCACCTCTATCAACCCTTCGGGTCAGAAGACGGTACGCTAGTCTGGCCCGTTTATGAGACCAAATAAATTTAGTGACCATGGTCTTCAGCCTAGAGAAGAAAGAGGCGGGAAGAAGGTATGGGATGGTCTGGAAATAATACAGTAATCTAGGAAGAAGGTCCATTCGGACTGCATTGACCCGCCCCATCCATGATAGTGAGAGTTTATGCCATTTGCTAAGATCTGTCTCTAATTGTTTTAATAGAGGCTGGTAGTTCAGGGAGAACAGGGTAGCCGGATCATTTGTCAAGTGAATGCCGAGGTATTTAAGGGCATCCCGCTTCCACTTGAACCCATAATCAGACTTTAGCAGGCGAACCACCACCTCTGGGAGAGATATGTTCAGCATTTCTGATTTTGACATATTAATTTTAAAGTTGCTCAACTGCCCATATCTACGAATTTCGTCCAGACAGTTCGGGAGACTGATCAATGGGTTAGACAAGTATAGAAGCAGGTCGTCCGCAAATAAGGCTAATTTATGTTCCTCCCCATCCAGTGGGACCCCACGTATGGAGGTATTGCCCCTAAGAGAGGCGGCCAGGGATTCCATGCACAGGACATATACCAGAGGGGAAAGCGGACAACCCTGTCGTGTGCCGTTGGATATGTTGAACGGCGCAGAGAGGGATCCGTTAATGCTAATACGTGCAGTAGGGCCCGCGTACAGTGCCTCGATGGATCTCAACGCACTGCCCGACAGACCCAGATGACGTAGGGTCTCGAATAAAAACATCCAGTGCATCCTGTCGAACGCTTTTTCTGCGTCCAATGACAGGATGCATACTGGGATTCCCCTCCGTTTGGCCCCGTCGATAAGCGAGACCGAGCGTATCGTGTTGTCCCTGGCCTCCCGTCCCGGGACAAACCCCACCTGGTCCATGTCAATGACCTCCGGCAATCCCTCTCTCAACCTGTTGGCTATGATCTTTGCATAAACTTTAATGGCTAAGTTAATTAATGAGATAGGGCGGTAATTACTACAGACCGAGGGATCCTTCCCGGGCTTGGGCAACATTACAATGTGGGCCATGAGAGCCTGTTTAGGAAAAGCCGAGCCTCCGGCAACCGAGTTACATACCTCAAGGAACAGGGGTCCCAGTCTATCGGAGAATGATTTAAAGAAGGCAGCGGTGTATCCATCTGGTCCTGGGGCCTTGCCAGCTTTTAAACCAGCAAAGCCTTCTGTAATTTCCTCTATTGTGAAGGTCTCCGACAAGGCTTCAGTAATAGGCTGGGGAAGGGGCGGGATTCCGCTACGTGTCAAATAGTCCTGAATTTTCTGTTTTAGCTGGGACTGCTCCAAGTCTCGGAAGTGACCCCCCAGGTTATATAGGGAGTTATAGTAATCCCGAAAAACTGTCAATATGTCACTTGTTTTATGGTACTTAGTGCCGTTAGGTTTCTGGATATATGGTATGGTGTTATGGGTTGCTCTAGGGTGGAGCGCTCTAGCTAATAATTTGCCACTTTTATTCCCTAAATGGTAAAAGCGTGCGCGTATTCTATCTCTAAAACTGCGATCCTTCTGATCCAATATCTTGAGTAATTGGTGTCGTTTCTCAGAGAGTTGAGCAAAGATAAGAGAAGAAGGATCTTGCTTGTGAGTGTCCTCTAATCTGGAAATCTCCTGTATAAGTATTGCCATCTCCTGCGTCCTAATCTTTTTCAAACGGGCCCCATGTGAGATAAATATGCCTCGTAACACGCTTTTAAGTGCCTCCCACCGGATGGATGGTGTAGTTTGGTCATCCCGGTGATCGTGAACAAAGTCAGTGATGGCTGTTGCAATGGCATTTCGACATGTCGTGTCATGTAGCAAATTATCATTTAACCTCCATGTGAATTCCCTTGGACCTCCCTCCGTCAGGCAAAGAGATATGTAGATGGGAGCATGATCTGACTGCAATATATGTCCAATTGAGGCCCTTACCTTCCACTCTAGCAATGGTTGGGAGATATAAAATCTGTCGATTCTACTATACACAGAATGCACATGGGAGTAGTAAGTGTAGTCCCTGGCGGAGGGATGGAGGGCCCGCCAAACATCCACCAGGGTCACCCCCTCCCACTGTCTCTCAAGACGGCGGACAGATGGCACAGACTGTGATGACTTACCAGCGGAGACGTCTACAGAAGGGTCCGACGGGTAGTTGAAATCTCCCCCCAGGACGACGGGGCAAGAACCCGCGAACTCCTCCAGTTTTTTCCTAAGGCTAGTTGCAAACCGGTGTGGTGACCTGTTGGGGAAGTACACATTAGCCAGTACCAGAGTATGGGAAGCCCAAGAAATTTGGAGGAAGAGATATCTGCCCATCGGGTCCACCAACTGTTTGAGAACAGCGGGATGGAAAGTCTTATGGAAGGCTATAGAAACCCCCTTGGATTTTGCCAAGGGATTTGAACTGTGGAACCAGGTCTTATAGTACCCAGAGACACATTGAGGCATGGAATCGGTCCTGAAATGTGTCTCCTGGAACATCAAGACATGGACCCTATTTTTGTGAGCCGAGTATAAAACTTGACGGCGTTTTTCTGGTATATTTAAACCATTAACATTGTATGAGCAACAGGTCCAATCAACCATGGTCTAAGATAGGAGGATCAAGGCATTTAAAGATAACATTGCTTGTTCCTGACCTTAAGGGAGGGGAGGGAGGGAGGAAGAGAAGATAGGAAAGCATAGAAAGAAAAGGGAAAAAGAAAGAGACAAAGTAAATTCTGAAATATAGAATTGTCAAACTGAAATAACAAGTTAAAAGCATAACCACAGACTGGACGGATATGTCCTCGTGTCTGTTTCACTGTTCAGGGGACGTGAAAGCCAACAGGGCTACCGCTCCGTCTTCCACAGGCACCCCGGGGCTCTGGTACATGTTATATACCCCGGAAGCTGGTAAATTTGCGACCCGCTATATGATAGCATTGATGGGGAAAATAGAAATCAGGGAAGGGAAAAAGAAGGGTTGGGAAAAAGAGGGCATGGGAAAGAGGGAAATCAGGGGGGAGAGGGAATCATAGGGGGGGAATAGGGATGGGGAGGTAAGTCAAGGGAAGGAGGGGTTGTTATAATGATGGTCGTTCTAGAATCCGATCGTCTATCAACCATGTAGTCTTGAGTAGTCCAAGATATTCAAAAGGTCATAACTTTAACATGGGTGACCATTTCTTTTAGTTGGAAAAGTAGTTCCCAGCTTCTTCAGACACCCTGCGGGGGCAACAGAGAGTCACTCTCCGGATGACTGTATGGTGACTTTGGTCTCAAGTGCTCCTGGGAGAGTTAATGATCAAGTGGGGGACCTGCGAGAGGCGCCTCTCCGGCCAACCTCCCTCCATCTTGGGAGAGGGGGTGGGAGACCCGAGGCAGCAGGCCAGTCCGGAAGGTCAATATCAGGCAATCGAAATGCACGTAGGAATCCTGGCAGATCTCCTTTCTTGCGGAAGGTAGCAGACTGACCATCTTTGGTGGCGATAAGTTGAAAGGGGAAGCCCCATCGGTAGGTGATGTTATTGTCCTTAAGTGCCGACAATAGGGGTCTTAAGCCTCTCCTCTGCTGAAGTGTACGACGTGCCAGGTCTGGGTATAGGGAGATGTTAGCGTTCATGAAGGAAATATGACCCTGTGCCCTGGCAGCCTGCATTATGGCATCTTTCGCAGTGAAAAAATGCACCCTACAAATGACGTCTCGGGCTCTGGATTCATCTGTGGATCTCGGAGCAAGTGCCCTGTGCACCCTATCCATCTCAATGGCAGGCCCCTCAGGTTCTCCCAACACTTGATTGAAGAGCTGCTGCACCACATGTCTCAGCTCGCCGGAGGGAACAGACTCAGGAAGACCACGAATACGGATGTTGTTCCTCCGATTGCGGTTTTCCGCGTCTTCCTGGCCTGAGAGCAGCTCCTCTATTAAGTTAGAATGGGACTCTATCAGAGCTCTGTGGGCCTGCAGTTCGTCTAGCATGGCCTCCTGAGCCTGCTCCACCACTTCTACCCGGGCTGTGAATTCCCCCTTCAGGGCCTGGATCTCCTGTCTATAAGTGCCCTCCAGACGTGCGGCCTATCCAGGTCGTCCTTAGTAAGGAGATGTTTAAGCAAATTACTTAGCTCAGACTCCGGGTGAGGGTCATGTGGAGCGATATGGCAGGCTTCCTCCTCCTCTCCTCCTTGCAGTGCTGCATATCTGTTGCTTCTCTCCCGTCTCTCCCTGGCCGCAGCTCCCGCGCTGTGAGGGGCCGCCGCCATCTTAGGTGTTATTGTGGCTGAGCGCGGTAAAGTGGAGGAGCGGAGATATTTGTCCAGGCTCGTCTCCGGTCCCTGCGCTGCGGGTCCTCCGTGTCCCTGGGTCTTCCCGGTCCGGCCCATGTAGTTGAGGGCTCCGGGGATGGCGAGAATATAAGCCTTCTGGGTGCCTGCAGAGCGGAGCGGCAAGATGCGTGACTCACCGTAGCCGGGGGGTACACGTAGCGGGCGTTGTTTCTCCTCCAGTCACGGAACCGCGCCTGCGGTGGTGTAGGCCCGGTGGTCCAGATCAATAGGGGAATGGCGGAACAGTGGGGGTGATTTGTCTTCGTGACGCCACCTGCGGGTGTTCTGGTAACTTTACCAGCGCTGTTCGGGTCTCCGGGGGATGGTACACAGCGAGATGGAACGCTCCCCACAGGATGAGCGGGAATCCCCGGAGCCGGGAGCTGCGCAAGATGTTGTGAGGCAGCTGCGGGACGCTGCGCTGAATCCAGGAGTAATGCACAACCACACAAAGTCTCTTTTAGGTACCTTTACTGGATGGTAGTCAGGTACACTCGGACCGGGATAGTGAAGTTGGCACTTATGGAGTTTCGCAGCAAGCAGTGTTAGGCTTCCTTTCTTTACTTCTGGTGCTAAGGTCGGGTGGATGTGGAATCCAGCCGGACCGGGCAGGGTGTTCAATGGAACTTGCTTCACCTGGTTGTCAGCACTGAGGGCACTGTAAAAGGGTCTGAGCAGGATCAGTACTCTTCCCTGGGCTCTCGTGGGTAGGTGCATCAGGTGGAACAGGTGGCTAAACCTCCTGTTGGATGTAGCTGGTTCTCTGTGAGGGCTTTGTAGCTTCCACAGCTTCGGTTCCAGTAACCGGATGGTTTGGAAAGAGTTGGATTAACTCTGTATTCCTGAGAGGTGATCTCCTTCTTCCTATTATCCCAATTGCAGGGATCTCCACTGGCTAACAAGCTAGCAGGGCCTAGTGTGTTCCTCATAGGGTGGAGGTTTCACACAGGCAGGCAGCTCTTGTAGCGTCTACCACACTCTGAAGTTTCTCCCTCCAAGACTCTTTTTATAGGGGGAACTGGTTAGAAGTCACCAGTGTTAGCTCCCCTAGAGGCTCGGGGTGAAACCAGGTGTTCTAAGTGTTGTTTGTGTTGTGGTTTTGCTGTGCTGTTTCTTACTCCATTTGTACCTAAGGATTTCTGTGGTGCCCAACAGGTGCCAGGGTGCCACATTCCCCCTTAGTTAACCTCAGTTCTCCCGGCTGAGCAAAAAGGTTCTTTTTACAACTTACCACTAAGCATTTATAACATTCAATTTACAAAGTCTTAAAGAAAACACAAAAATCACTGAAAAGGAAGTGAAAAATGTGGAAAAGGTGAAAAGCAGTCCGTACGGCACTAGTCCATCTGCTGCAGGCTGGAAAAAGGTAAAGTTAGTGGTCACACAAGTCCTGTGACAATTGTTCAAAGTTTATGGAAAGGGAAAAAGGTAAAGTCCAGGGATACACGGTAAACTTTATACATTCCCTACGGGTGTCTCTGCTTGGGAGGCCGGTACTAACCTTCTATACCTTACCAGGCGCTTTCTGTTCCCAACTTAGTATACTTGGGACATAGCCCAGTTCCTCCACCCTTCTGTACACTACTTTTTACAGGTTTTGAAAAACAGTATTATATACAAACACTTACAGGTTATATTTTCCACTACATTTTAAACCCATTCTCCAAGTTTATGTGGGGGTTGACCTAATGTACTACGTGTGGATCTGCGTAGTGTGGGTGTTTCCAAAGCTGTTGGTGTAGTGTACGAAGTAGTTGGTACTTCTCTATGTCTGCTTTGTGTAAGACCATAGTAAGTGCGGAGTCTATCAACTGGACTGACCTCTGTAGGTAGTTGATTAGGAATGGCTTCTCTTACTGTGGGACTAGTAGGCTGACCGATTACAGGAATCTCAGGTTCCATGATAACAGGCTGCAATTCTTGCACTTGGACTTCTTCTTGTTGTTGGACTTGTGGAATTGGATGTGGTTTTGGCTGACCTTCTGTAGGCTGGTAGAAGTGCATAACTGGTATGAGGAATGCATCACCTATTTGTGGCCAATCAGCTGGTAAGTATCCAATTTCTGTAAGGACTAGATTTTCTTTTGTTTCTTCATCTGTAGTTACTGCAGGGTAACTGGTTGCTTGTGGGATTAACTGTGGCGGACATTTCTTCAAATGATCCCTTGAGACAGTTGCGATAGTATTCCCATTGTCTTTGCTAATAACACAAGTTTTTGAGTTATCAAAGTGTGACGGCATAACGGTGTAGGGTATGGATTCCCAACTGTTATCCAATTTGTTAGTTTTTCTTTTTCTTTTCAGCACTACATCACCTATAGCTAGTGGTTCAGCTGAGGCGTGCTTGTTGAAGTCTTTTTCTTGTTTGGTTCTACTGATTTCAAGGTTCCTTTCCACGCTTTCCTGTACTTTTCTGTACTTTTCTTGGCGTTGGCTGACCCAGTCTTCATCAGAAGAATCTTCTGTGGGTTCAATGGTTCCCATCTGCAAATCAATAGGCAGTTTACCTGGTCTTGCTCTCATCAAGTAAGCAGGTGTGTAATTTGTCGAACTGACAGGTATGTGGTTGTAGATGTCCACGAGATCTGGAAGTTTCTCTGGCCATTGATTTCTCTCTTCAACTGGTAAGGTCTTGAGCATATCAATGACTATGTGGTTCATCTTCTCACATAAACCGTTCGTCTGAGGATGATAGGGTGTGGTGCGGATTTTCTTACACCCATACAGCCCTAAGAATTCTTGGAGCAGAGCTGATTCGAAGGCTGGCCCTTGGTCAGTTAAGACCTGGTCTGGATACCCATGGGGGCAACAGAAGTAACTCTGGAACGCTTTTGCTGCTACCTCAGCAGTTAAATCCTTAACTGGAACGACTACCAGGAATCTTGAGTAGTGATCAACGATGGTGAGAGCGTAGGTGTACCCGGTTCGACTTGGGGTAAGCTTCACGTGGTCGAGAGCAACTATTTCAAGAGGTTTGGTGGTAACAATTGGTTGCAACGGAGCTTTCTGAGTTAGATGGTCTTTTCTTCGAAGGTGACATGGTCCACAGTTTTTACACCATTTGTCAATGGAACCTCTCATACCGACCCAGTAGAACCGATCCTTCAGGAGTCTCTCCAGTTTCTTCCATCCAAAGTGTCCGGCATCATCATGGTATGCTTCAAGGATCATTTGGACTTCAGTCTTGGGAACTACAATCTGCCAGATGAGTTCATGGGTTCTCGGATTGAAGTATCTTCTGCATAGTTTACCTTGGTAGACAAACAACCTCCCTTTCTCCTTCCACAGGCGTTTAGCAGTTGGTGAGGCATCAGAGTCCATATTGGCGTGCTCTTGAGTGATGAGATCCCTTACCAGGCTGACATCTGGGTCGTTGGCTTGAGCCTCCTTCCAGTCATGGTGAGGTAACGGGTTCACGGTCCTCTCTACACGTGTCTGGTTTCTCTGATGACATGTTGCTGTACCGGAACGGTGGAAAGCAGGTAGTTCAATCTCTTCTAGGTCATCTATGTCTTCTCCATCTTCGGGAAGATGGGGCATTCGGGACAGGGCATCAGCATTGCCGTTCTTGTGACCTGCCCGATACTTTACAGTGAAGTCGTAGTTAGCGAGTCTTGCTACCCAACGCTGTTCTAGGGCTCCCAGCTTTGCAGTCTCTAAGTGTGTTAGAGGATTGTTGTCTGTGAAAGCTGTGAACGGGGCGGATGCCAGGTAATGCTTGAAACGCTCTGTGATCGCCCAGACCAGGGCCAGGAACTCCAGCTTGAAGGAGCTGTAGTTTTCCGGGTTCCTTTCGGTGGGACGGAGTTTTCTGCTTGTGTAGGCTATCACTTTCTCCTTGCCCTGCTGACGTTGAGATAGGACTGCTCCTAAACCTTCATTACTTGCGTCAGTGTACAACAGAAACGGTAGATTGTAGTCAGGGTAAGCCAGGATTTCTTCTCCAGTTAAAGCATCTTTTAACGTTTGGAAGGATTTGTCCTGCTCTGGGCCCCAGTGGAACGGGGGTCCCCTGATCTTGCCGTTTTTAGATTGACCTACTAAGAGATCTTGCATAGGTGCGGCTATCTTGGTATAGCCTTTGATGAATCGTCGGTAGTACCCGACCAGTCCTAGGAATTGACGTACCTCCTTGTGGTTGATGGGTGCTGGCCAGTCCTTGATGACGGTTACTTTATCCGGATCCGGTGCTACGCCTTCGGCGCTGACCACATGTCCTAGGTATTGGACCTTGGGTTTCAGCAGGTGGCACTTGGACGGTTTCAGTTTCATCCCGTACTTGGACAGTGACTCGAACACTTCACTCAGGTGTTGGAGGTGATCTTCATAGGTCTGAGAGTAGACAATGACATCATCAAGGTATAACAAGACAGTCTCAAAGTTCTTGTGGCCCAAACAACACTCCATAAGTCTCTGGAATGTTCCTGGGGCATTACACAAACCGAATGGCATACTGTTGAACTCGCATAAGCCCATGGGAGTAGTGAAGGCTGTCTTCTCACGATCCTCCTCTGCAACGGCAACCTGCCAGTACCCACTAGTAAGATCTAATGTGGAGAAGTAGTTGGCAGATTTGAGTGCAGCTAGTGACTCTTCTATGCGGGGTAACGGGTATGCATCTTTGTGTGTGACTTTGTTGATTTGCCTATAATCTACACACATCCTCATACTACCATCTTTCTTTTTAACCAGGACTAGTGGTGCGGCCCAGGGACTACAGCTATCCCTAATGACTCCTGCATTCTTCATGTCCTGAAGCATCTCTTTTGCTTTCTGGTAGTGTGTGGGTGGTATAGGCCTGTACCTTTCTTTGATAGGTGCATGGTTGTTTGTGGGGATATGATGTTGTACCCCTTTAATCCTCCCAAAGTCAAGTGGGTGTTTGCTGAACACTTGCTCATACTCCCGAACTACCCGGTATACTCCATTTTTCTGGTGAGAGGGTGTATTGTCAGTCCCTACACTGAGGTCTTGACACCATTTCTCTAACTGATCTTTGGAGTGAGGGGGTTCATCAGTGACTATTTGGTTTGAGGATTTTACATCAATCACAGCATCATCTTTTACTTGGTACAATTTTGCAACAGTTGCATATCTAGGTAGTCTGACTTCGTCATCACCATAATTCAATATGCGTACGGGGACTCTCCCCTTTCTCACATCGACTAACCCTCTGGCTGTCAAGAGCGTAGGACTACTGTCAGACATTACAGGTTCTACTACAGCTTGGTAGTCCTGCCCTCTGAGGCCTATGGCTGCTCGACACCAGATCATCATTTCACTTCTGGGTGGTACCACAATTGGAATGGGATCTGTGACCCTTACTCTGCCAATCTCACCATTTGACAAGGTTACCTGTTGTTGATACACCAGAGCTCTGATCTGCTTTTGGATAGCCCTCTTTTCTCTGGGTTTACCGGCTTCAGCACTCTGTTGGAGCAAAAACAACACTTCATCGAGGCATTTGATCATGACATTGGTACCCAATATGACATATGGATCCTTGTGGTTAGGCTTGTCCTGAACCACTAAGATACCCTGGTTTTTCAACTGCACCCTCCCCACCTTTACTGTAGCTTCCCACTGTCCCTCTATGGTAACCGGAATACCATTGGTGGCTTCAAGGTTCATCTCAGGGTTAGGGGGTTCTAGCTTAACATCTGGCCAGAACTGCTTGTAAAGGGTACTGGGGATGGATGTCACCTGGGATCCAGTGTCTATCAAGGCGGAGATAGCGATGCCATCGATGACGATTGGTAAGTATGGACAGTCTCCCACATACTTGTGTTCCCAGCTGGACGTAGGGCCTGCACAGTCTACTCCTGGGGTTGGCCCTTCTCGCCCAGGGGTCGCTCGTTTAAAGGACGGGATTGCAGGTTGCGTCCTCCTAAGTCGTTCTGCTGACTGTTGCGGCGTCTGTCAGGACTGCGGCGGTCTGCAGGTTTTCCTCGCGACGGCTGTGTCTTTCTCCTCATCCAGGGGACGTCATCCGGGCTGTCGGCGAGTTGAATCTTGTCCGATGGCCTTGCATCTGTCTTGGGTCTTCTCCCAGCTTGTAGCTTGGCCACGTCTTTCATCAGCTGCTCGACATTAGCACACAGTTGATCAAACCGGTCAGGTGTTACAGTCTGTGCGCTGGACTGAATCGCAGGGACTGGAGATGTTGCTGCCGGCACGGAAGGGGTGTCAGCGTACTGCTGCTGCTGCGAAGCGGGATCAGGTACTTCAGCGAGTCGTTGTCCCCAAACTGTTAAGTCTCTCAAGGTATCAAACTCTGCGCCTGGATTCTGTATGGACCACCAGCTTGCTTGCTTCCTATCCTCAGATAGTTTAAGGCCCACAATAAATTGTCCAATTAACGCTTTGTTCTCATCTCGAGCACTATCAGGGTCGACTTGTTTTAACAGTCTGTATGCTTCTTGCAAGCGCAGTGAATAATCAAGGACACTTTCTTGTGCCCCTTGGTTACAACGATAGAATGACAGTCTTAATCCAGCTTCGGTATGGCACTCAAAGACCCGAGTTAATCTAGCGAATATCTGCTCCACAGATTCCTGAACTTCTACAGGCCAGCTGCGGCTCTGCAGTTCGGCTGCACCGGTTAATTGTCCCATAATAACTGAAGCTCTTTGCTTACCGGTCATCGGGTACATGTCCAGGGCTTGGCATATCTTCCTCTGGAAGTTTTCCAAGGTGCTGGGTACGCCGCTGTATTTGGGTAACCAGGTCGCACTAGGAACGTAGGGTAGAGACATCGGCATAATCGGAGCGGGTTGCGGTAGCATACCGCCGACTTGTTGCTGTCCATCAAAAGGAATGTTTTGAGGTACCGCTTGGTCTAGCGGGGGCACCGCGTGATCGGGAGCCGGGTTACTCATGGTCGCTCCCCCTTAGTTAAGCGTAGCCTTTCCCTCGGTTGCAAACGGAAGTGTCGGCCTCGCGGTGAGGAGTGAGGCACCACGGGAGTTTCCGGTTCCTGCTGCGTACGGAGGAAGTCGTCAGAGCGTGGGGGTGGGGCCAATCTTCGCGCCCTCTGCACAGTCACGCCCCTTCTTTTCCCGCCTTTTTGCGCAGCAATGGCGGACCAAATGTACAGTTCGATATTTACAGTCAATAAATAGCACACAATACCCGTGATAACGGGCCTGCTCGTATCCTGTTCGTGACGCCAAATTCTGACTCACCGTAGCCGGGGGGTACACGTAGCGGGCGTTGTTTCTCCTCCAGTCACGGAACCGCGCCTGCGGTGGTGTAGGCCCGGTGGTCCAGATCAATAGGGGAATGGCGGAACAGTGGGGGTGATTTGTCTTCGTGACGCCACCTGCGGGTGTTCTGGTAACTTTACCAGCGCTGTTCGGGTCTCCGGGGGATGGTACACAGCGAGATGGAACGCTCCCCACAGGATGAGCGGGAATCCCCGGAGCCGGGAGCTGCGCAAGATGTTGTGAGGCAGCTGCGGGACGCTGCGCTGAATCCAGGAGTAATGCACAACCACACAAAGTCTCTTTTAGGTACCTTTACTGGATGGTAGTCAGGTACACTCGGACCGGGATAGTGAAGTTGGCACTTATGGAGTTTCGCAGCAAGCAGTGTTAGGCTTCCTTTCTTTACTTCTGGTGCTAAGGTCGGGTGGATGTGGAATCCAGCCGGACCGGGCAGGGTGTTCAATGGAACTTGCTTCACCTGGTTGTCAGCACTGAGGGCACTGTAAAAGGGTCTGAGCAGGATCAGTACTCTTCCCTGGGCTCTCGTGGGTAGGTGCATCAGGTGGAACAGGTGGCTAAACCTCCTGTTGGATGTAGCTGGTTCTCTGTGAGGGCTTTGTAGCTTCCACAGCTTCGGTTCCAGTAACCGGATGGTTTGGAAAGAGTTGGATTAACTCTGTATTCCTGAGAGGTGATCTCCTTCTTCCTATTATCCCAATTGCAGGGATCTCCACTGGCTAACAGGCTAGCAGGGCCTAGTGTGTTCCTCATAGGGTGGAGGTTTCACACAGGCTGGCAGCTCTTGTAGCGTCTACCACACTCTGAAGTTTCTCCCTCCAAGACTCTTTTTATAGGGGGAACTGGTTAGAAGTCACCAGTGTTAGCTCCCCCTAGAGGCTCGGGGTGAAACCAGGTGTTCTAAGTGTTGTTTGTGTTGTGGTTTTGCTGTGCTGTTACTTACTCCATTTGTACCTAAGGATTTCTGTGGTGCCCAACAGGTGCCAGGGTGCCACATGCGTGTCCTAGCTCTCCATCAGCAAGCCACGCCCCAGCTGCTGTGTTTTTGATACATCCTGGTATGCTTATTTAGTGAGTTTATGCAACTGAAATGTATTAGATGTGGAAAATTAACAGGTAAAAAATGCAAGTCTGTTTTTAGTACAAGTCTATGAGGAAAATTTATGCAAAACACTCAATGTAACTGCAAAAGAAATGAACATGGAATGAAATTGAAAAAAGAATGATTGCTCTCAGTGGAAGAAACAAAATAATAATCTTGTAGTTGTGATACCTTTTTAAGGCTAACAAAAATAAAGTAATTGATGTTACAAGGTGAGCTTTCTTTCATCCATGCATGGTGTGACAAAATATTTAAAGAAACAGAAATATATACACACAACCAGAATAGATGCATAGTAAAATAAAAAAAAACATTTAAATAAACAAACAGAGCCTAGAGAGGATACTTGTTTAGCCAGGCTTTGTGGTGTGAAAGGTTTTATGTCCCTAATTTATATGTAAACCTGGTGCCCTCAGTCTCTGAAACAAATTCTTCAGATCTTGTAATGAGTCATAAATCCTTCTGACAGATTAAAACCTGTTCAGACAGAGTCAAAGATTGTAATGAATTTACATTAAAAGACCTGCTTATGTTTCTGTGATCTGAAATGGCCTCATAATATGGCAACTTTCATATTTTCAATGTTATGTCCTGGACCACAGAAATATTTGGCTACCGGTAAATGGATTTTTATGTCTGTAATTGTGTGACAATGAGACCTCATGCATTGCTTTTAGTCTCTGTCCCGTTTCACCAACATAAAAAGTCCCATAGGACATATAGTGCATGGAAATAAATACACAACATTTTAAGAGGAGCATGTGAATGTCCTGGGAATTTTTTAATCCTTCTGTGTATTGGGGAAATTAATCCTGTCTCTTGTCTCTATATGAGCACAGGTTTTTCAGCTCTACACATTGCATGGAATAGTTCCTCTTGGTGTATCTAAGGGTACCGTCACATCTGGAGATATCGCCAGCGATTTCTATGGCGACGCACGTGTGCACGCACATTTTTGCGTGTCGCCCAACGTCGCCGTCGCCTATTTACACGTGGCGATAACTCAGCCGACGATTCGGCGATGGGCCAGGCCGGAAGTTGCCTGAACGTCGCCCAAGCCCCACAGGGGATCCAGTCGGTGGTGGACGCTTCCGCGTCACACAGAGCAACTACATTAGCGATGTGGGTGTTGTTTTGTCCCGTGTCTCGGAGATAGGCGTTAACATTATGTTGTGTGACGCCTCGAAGAAGTGGGATTGGTTGCAAACAAACACCAATTACTGTGTCCTTGTTTGCCGCGCCACATCGTAAAATGTAAGCATTCATGTGCGTATTGGCTCGGTGCTTAGTCAACTCTCGTGTGATGTGTAGCGGATTATTGCTATAGGCATTGGCGTGGGCAACAAGGCAAAACACAGCGCTCGCGTGTCGAGTAATTGTATAGTGAAGCTGTGTGGCGCTTTGATGTAATGTGTGTTGTGCTACTACGTTGGCTAATAAAATTACTCCTGCTTTGTTGGTCAGGATAATATTGGAGCCTTCACCAAGTATGTGTGTGTACAGATATTTGTGTGTTTGCAGTTATGTGGGCCATATGTATTGTTCAACTAACATTTCCTTGTCCATGTGTGTGTACAGAATATGTATAATTAAATACATGTATATGGAGGAAAACACACACAGGCACCATACAGTGTCACCACAAAGGCCTGTCCCTGGGTGCCGTACATATGTCCCCAGTGCTTATGTACCCCTATAAATCAGACATTATGTCACCATACGTTTGTGGTACACCATACTGGTACATGCAACTCATTCCTGGGACAAATAAACACACAGTATTAGTAACATAATTAATGTAATGTAGTCACGGACTTTGAAGCAACTCTGCATTCAAATATAGAAAAAAACAAAGGTTCATAATAATGAAACAAACACTAAACACAGGTGTATGGTTGTGTAGGTCAACATTATTTTGCACATTTGGTGTCCGGGTGGCACCAAGAGGCCCAATGTCCATATGCAATGTGTATGCAAAATCCAAACACAAAATACTGGAATCCTCCAAAATAAAAAATCCTGTGGTTGCATGGAGAAATATCCATATACCATCCCCATCATCTTCTTCAATTTTTGAGTTCATTGAGGCTTCTCTATGTTATGCTGCCACGACAGCGCTCTGATGCAGACATTAGTTGACATGTAATGACAATTGTGTTGATGTTAACACAGATTTTTGCCCGTCGCACATCTCTGCACTTTTGAACACAGCCACAAACACAGAGGCCACATCAATGCGCTACTATAGTATGTACGCTCCTGGGTAATACACCTTTGGACGCACACATCATCAAATATGGCGCCGAGGAACAAGACGACTAATCGGAACGCTCAAGCTGCCACCAATCCACGCAGACTGGAAGAGGTAGTAAATACGCCCAAAAACGCCTACCAGAATGGTTTAGGCGATGTGTGCTGTCACTCTTGACATCGCTCTTGAGACATTACACACGGCGATCAGCACACATCGCCCAAGAATAGTCGCCTGGTTTCAGAACTGTGATGTGAAACCAGCCGACCACTCAGATGTGTCGCCCTTGCCCATTTACATTAGGCGACGCTTTGGTGATGCTGCCGGCGACAGGCCACGCCTTAGCGTCTCTATAGAAATCACCTGCGATATCTCCAGGTGTGATGGTACTCTAAGGGAACCTTTACAGGCTGCAACCGCGACAAGGAATCTTGCCGGCGATATGTTGCCCTGGCACCATCGCCGTCAAGTTGTCTCCTAGTTGCGGTGTGTAATTTGGGAATTTTGCGGAGATAAAAAATCTGTCGCCTGGTTCTGATTTCAGAGCACTGCTCCAAAATCAGAGGCAATCATGAAGGCGAGATTCTCTGTTTTTGGCATGTAAATGGGCGATAGTGATGGAATCTGCGTCACCTATTGATGTCCCGTAGGTGTGCCACAGTGTGCTGGAGTCCGTGCCCCCTCAGAGATGATTGGTGGTGGCTACTGTTTTTCCATTGGCTGTCACTTCACAAGGCGCCATATTTGAAGAGCTGTCACTTCAGCACCACACACATCTTCACCTACACAAACATCCACTACATCAGTCCAATTACGCATGCATTCAATAGCGTCCGCTATATTGGGCGCGTGTATTCGAACTTACACTGTGTCCCCTATACTGCCACACATGACAGCTCAGATGTTGGGCTACACATAGCACAATAGCACATGGCTGCCATGGACAACGCACTACAATCAGGTGGGAATTTGGTGACACTGATGGGTACATTACACTGCTCCCGCTCCGTTGACGGCTACCTTGTTAGCGTCCTCAACTTTGTTTGGCGGCGCAAGTGTGCGTGGTGACGTCATCACGTTTATTTTTGAATCTCCCTGCCTGCCAGGTGCCTGCCCCTCCCCTGCACATAGGAGAACAGTCATGGCTGCCACAAAGCGCCCTGCCACATGGGGTCTGGCAGAGCTAATGGTGCTCATAGACATCTGTGACCACCATGACTATTGGTATCACCAGCGTCACCGGCACCCACGGCTGTGGAAGCGCAGTATACTCAGGTACATTCAGCGGGCCCTGCTCCAGAAACTGGGGGTGGAGAAGACCCGCATGCAGATCCAGAAGAAGATCGCAGACCTGAAGCACAAGTTCTCAGGGCGCATTGTGGACATTTGTGCCCGGATTGCCAGGCTACATGGTGAGTATGTGGCAATGTCAAACACATACATGGCAAGCTTTATACTACAAACACTACACAAACTTCATGTGTTATTGGGCCATGGCACATAGTGTGACATTTAGCAGCAGGTGGACCTGTCACCAATGTGCATATGCATGGTGTACACACTGCTACATTAAGGTGCTGAAGACAACCATATCTGTTAGGACTGGCCACGTCTAGAGTGTGTATTGACCTGTGTGTTGCCCAACATAGCTGTGTAATCGCACCAAAGTAGTGTCGAACATATTCATGCACTTCACACCTGGCCGCACATATGTGCGCAGTCAGACACATAGCATTGCACAACACATTCATCACATTTGGGCAAAGGGACTACAAGGTGAGTGCAATGTTTCTGACCCAATGGTGTCACCAACAGATGCATACTGTCTGATGTTGTTTTTGGAGCCATAATCCATCCTCTGTTGAGGCAAGGGTTTTTTTTCTTTTAAAATATGTGGTTACTGGTGTTGTTTTCTTTTATCACAAACAGAGTTGGTGTAGACAAATTTAGTCCTGCCTAGCCTTGAAGACATCATTACATTCATACACAAACAGCAAGTGTTTGCTGTATGTTGTGTAGTACTAATCCGTGTCTTGGCAATATTTCAATTACAGATTCCGAGGACTCCCCGCAGAGGAGGTGCAACAGGCCCCAACACCACCTGGGACCCCACCATCACCACCAATTCCAGGGCCAAGAAGCCTGCCTCCCCCTGCCAGCCCACCATCACCCGCCAGCGCGGACCCATCACCTCCCGCACCCCCCGGCACATCCCCAACCCCCGAGCTTGTTGGCCCATCATCTCCCGCACCCCCGGGGACAACACCATCCCCAGACCTAGAGGAGCAATAAAGGCCCACCACCACATGGACACCACCATCCCCATTTCAGGAGAGACTTGGGAATCCACACCCCCCTGGGACCATAACATTACCCTCCAGGGAGGCCTCACAAACACCTTGGCCTTGGGTCATAAACCCAACACCCGGCAACACCCCACCCACTGCATCTCCACCTCCCGTGGGACGCAACATCGGCTGCAGCCTGCAGTGGGTGTCATTGGTGGTAAGTGTTGTCAATGGCCTAGAAATGTCCTTAAAAACATGTTTGAATTTGGCCCCAACATCACTAGGTAACTCATGCTTTTTATTTGTGTCCCTTCATAAAGAAGGCGCAAAACCTGGTGGTGTTGGTGATGTCAGGCTAACAACATACAAATTACATCAAAAACCCACCCACCCACCCCTACATATGTCCCTGAGTAATGTTGTTTTTTCCCATTACAGGGCTTCCAACCATCGCTGACATGCTGCAGACACACAATGATGCCCAGCAGCACCTGTCCCGCTTGCGGGAAATGATTATGGCCATCCAGGCAGCCCAGCCCACCATTGGCCCTAATCCCCAATTTCCACCCCAATAATGTTGGCATTTGCCCTTTGTTAGTTCTCGGTCCATGTTGGACACATTTTAAAGACTGTTGCCATGTTGGCACCCTTATTTGTTAGGCCACGTTGGCCTCTTTTCTTATAGTGTTCCACATTGGGAAAGTGGGTAGTGTTTATTGGCTACTCCTAAGCTGACAAAGTCTGTTTGTTGGTTTGGGTAATGTGTAACAAAAAGGATAGGCTATAATAAAATTTTGAGTGTGGTGCCCCACAACGAGTGTGTCACAGGAAGGTATTACATCCCAGCCAGAAGATGTGATATCTTCCGCCTCTGTAATGATATGGTTAACCTCAGAGCTTCATACCCTACATGCACCACTAGCATAGAGGGCCAATAAGGTCCTGGTGGGCGGAGTGTGGGAGTAGAGTGTGGAGGAGAATGTAGGAGAAGGAGGAAGGAGAGAAGTGGTCGGGAGGAACGTAGGAGAAGGGGCTCTGCACAGTTCCGTGCAGCCCTACAGACCACCTACCGGTTGGCGCCATTGCCCGGTGCCTCGACAACCGGAACCTTGGCGACTACCTAAATGGGTCCAAACGACACCCATGCCCATCACATAACCAGATGACTGGTTCCGAAGCAAGCAAGTTGTTCATCACTGCTCTGCAAACCAGAAGTGAAGGAAGGCTTTCTAGAAGCACCTCACTACAGCCGCGATTAAGAGCCGTCTTGCCAGCGGAGTACCCACCAAAAGGACACAGGCTCCCCTCACATCGGAACGTACACACCGGCAGGGAAATTTAAGTAGCCCCTTGTACCCGAACTTGACACACTAAGGCGACATCGGCAACCAAGCTAGACAAGTTAGAACGGAGGAACACCGCGGAGCTCTGAAACAACACCGGTCACTGCTGGGACCCTCCGGTCCGTTACCCATTGACTGTTACCCTGTATCATCTACCAGCTACAGTAAAAGACCTTTGCAGAGAGCACTGTGTCTGTGTTTCTTCCGAACTGTGAAACTCCGCATGCTAAAGTAACTAAGCTGCCTCACAACATCAAGTGTAGCTCCTGGCTCCGGGACTCCCGCTCGTCACATGTATAGCACATGTATAATTTAGTTTTACACAAAAATCACCGAATTCTGGGAAGCGGCGCTGCAAGACCTAAGGGTGAGACTGATGGAGACTACCGAGTGGACGATCCGCAGCTGGAGTGCGAGTCTGGTCAGCCGACTTCATCGGGCTGTCCAGCAAAGACTCACAACTTATCCCACTCTAGAGCCGGGTTCAGTTCCTGTTCCATTACATCACCGGAGCCCACGACCTGTCCTGTCTCATCACCGGAACTCATGAACTGCCTTATCTCATCACCGGAGCTCACGACCTACCCCGTTCCAGAGCCGAAGCTTGCAACCCGCTCCACTACAAAGCCCGATACTTGTTTAGTTCCTGCAGTGGAACCTACTACCGGTCTCATCTCAGCTGAACGAGAGACTGTGACCAGCTCCCCTCCAAAATCGGAGCCCAGCCCTGAAACCTTTGAGGCCTACCCGGTTACTGGAGAGGAAGCTCCACCAGTCACCAGCGCAGACAAGGAGGAAGACAGCCTGGAAGCACCACAAGATGACCCCGAAGAAGTCCCCACAGCCCCAGAGTCCACCTTACCGGATAATTCCGAACCAGAGTCCCTGCAATATAGTGAACCCGATGTGCTCGTCGAAGGAGTGGAGGAAGAGGACGACGAGGCCCACAGCGACCCTGAGGACCTCAGCCACACCGGTTCCGAATGGGGGGACGACGTGGAGGATTCGTCCAAGCAGACAGCTCAGGCACAGTGGTCGGGTGCTGCCGCGGTATCTTCCCCTGAGCGTCTTGTCCAGGCGCAGCTTCAAACTTACCGCCAGCTTCAAACCTGTCAACAGCCTTCCCGTTGCTGGAACTACGTGCACACTCCGAGTCGGTCCGACGAAGATGTACGTCGGCGCCGTAGCGCGGAATTGTGGGCGCAAGAACGCGCAAATCGGCGTGCCCATGCAGTGGCCCGCCGCCAACCCCCGTTACCAGAGGAACTCCGCAAGACAGGTAGAGTCAACTCATTTAACCTGTCTACCGGGTGGGGTTTCGCCAGGGAGGAGGGTGTGTTTGAGGAGATATTTGTGGGTCATAGAGACGTTGAGTCGCATCTCCCATTTGGACATCCAAATCGCGACCTTTGTCGGAGAGAAAAGATAAATTACGAACGCCATGCTGGTTCTGAAGGATGGTATGCACTTAGAGTTACACAAAAATCACCGAATTGGTACATAATATGCAAGAGAGTAAAAAAAAAAAAAAAAAAAAAAAACAACTCACCAAATGGCCTCTTACAAATATCATTGCATTTAGCAGGATACTATCAGCCACCTCAGAGGCAACCCATATCTCTCAACACCGATGCTCCATCCCCTACAACCCTGACAACGGGGGCGATTGTGGCATCTGCGACCAGCCGTGCCACAAGGAGGAGACAGGTGGTATCACTGGACATGAGATCACCACAGGGTGGCAGCCACTCAAAAAGTGTCAGAAAGCAGCCTATTAATGACGCCCAGCTGTTAGTCAAGGCGGGCTGCTCTGCAACAAAACATGCAACACAAGGGACTGTCGCCCCCTAGAGGACACAGCTGTAGACTGCAGATAGATAAAAAAATGCAATACAACACTATAGATGACAGTGAGGAGTTAGTTTGATATTTTGGACCAAAATAGCGTAAGCTCGTAGCCCCCATCATGGGCCCTCACACCTACGAGTACCTAGCCACATGTATAGCACATGTATAATTTACTTTTACACAAAAATCACCAAATTGGTACATAATATACAAAAGAGAAAAGAAAAAAAAACAAAAACTCACCAAATGGCCTCTTACAAATATCATTGTATTTAGCAGGATACTATCAGCCACCTCAGAGGCAACCCATATCTCTCAACACCGATGCTCCATCCCCTACAACCATGACAACGGGGGCGATTGTGGCATCTGCGACCAGCCGTGCCACAAGGAGGAGACAGGTGGTATCACTGGACATGAGATCACCAATGCACTTAGAGTAAAGAAGTGTTGTCTACACCCTGAACTTCAGTAACTTGTTTAAGCAGTAACAATGACTCTGTTATGAACACTTTTCCAGTTTAACTGCCAGAAGAGCGGCCCGGCAGTAAAAGCCTGGACTTAAACTAAGGACAGTTACCTGCCCGCTGGGTCCGCAATGGTTAACCAGTCTACCATTCTACAGTTTGTTTGTTTTTGCAACGTTTTAAGCCGTGCACCTCCCTTAGGGGAAGAGAACAAATAACCGTACCTGTTGTTAATAAAAGTGTTCATTACCCGTTATAATAAAAATGTAAAAATTCTCTGTAATGTTGGGGTTTCGTGACACTTGGGGACAAGCGTAATTTCCCAAGGGGGAGTGTGGCGCCCCGCAACGAGTTCGTCACAGGAAGGTATTACATCCCAGCCAGAAGATGTGATATCTTCCGCCTCAGTAATGACATGATTAACCTGAGAGCTTCATACCCTATATGCACTATTAGCACAGAGGGCCAATAAGGTCCTGGTGGGCGGAGGGTAGGAGTAGAGTGTGGAGGAGAATGTAGGAGAAGGAGGAAGGAGAGACGTGGTCGGGAGGAACGTAGGAGAAGGGGCTCTACACAGTTCCGTGCAGCCCTACAGACCACCTACCGGTTGGCGCCATTGCCCGGTGCCTCGACAACCGGAACCTGGGCGACTACCGAAATGGGTCCAAAAGACACCCATGCCCATCACACAACCGGATCACTGGTTCTGAAGCAAGCAAGTTGTTCATCACTGCTCTGCAAACCAGAAGTGAAGGAAGGCTTTCTAGAAGCACCTCACTACAGCCGCGATTAAGAGCCGTCTTGCCAGCGGAATACCCACCAAAAGGGACACAGGCTCCCCTCACACCGGAACGTACACACCGGCAGGGAAATTTAAGTAGCCCCTTGTACCCGAACTTGGCACACTAAGGCGACATCGGCAACCAAGCTAGACAAGTTAGAACGGAGGAACACTGCAGAGCTCTGAAACAACACCAGTCATTGCTGGGACCTCCCGGTCCGTTACCCGTTGACTGTTACCCTGTATCATCTACCGGCTACAGTAAAAGACCATTACAGAGAGCACTGTGTCTGTGTTTCTTCCGAACTGTTAAACTCCGCATGCTAAGAGTAACTAAGCTGCCTCACAATATCAAGTGTAGCTCCTGGCTCCGGGGACTCCCGCTCGTCATGTGGGGAGCATCCCATCTTGCTGCATTACATCCCCGGAGGCCCAAGCAGCGTTGGTGAAATCACCGGAATTCCCGCAGGTGGCGTCACGACAAGAATCAACGAAACCTTCTCTGTTCAGCCAACCTTATTGATCTGGACCACCGGGCCTACACAGCCTCGGGCGCGGAACCGTGACAGGGAGCAGCGACAGCCCGAGACGTGCACAACCTGGCTACGGTGAGTCAGAGTTTGGCGTCATGAACAGGATACGACCAGGCCCGTTTCCCAATGGGTATTGTGTGCTTTTAGTTAATCAAAAAGGACTTTGTTCATCCAAAAACAAACTTTTCCCACCTTTTCACCATTGGGCCAAGATGGCGACCAAAATGGCAGGCCCCGCCATGTGAATCACCACGTGCAGGCCCAGGGGTGAGCCTCCGCCCCTCTTCGTGGGAGGGCCATGGCAGAGGCGCCAAAATCATTGTCCGCCCCGATTGCTGGAAACAACCATGGGGGCGGGCCAAAGACTTCAGCCCACCTATGGACTACAAAAGCTACAAGGAAATAGGTGTGGCAAGGTTTTCCCAACAGCTCTTCTACCAGAACGGTTACCAGGTCGAACAGGTGCGGTTCTCTCAACAATGAAGATGGCCAGCATGAAGCTTCATGAACTGATGAAGGAGTTCGAGGCAGAGGCTCGAGCAGCCTTAGGTCACCCGGATCCGGGTCCCGTCCTCACCATAGATGGAAACCCTGAATTCTGGGAAGCGGCGCTGCAAGACCTAAGGGTGAGACTGATGGAGACTACCGAGTGGACAATCCGCAGCTGGAGTGCGAGTCTGGTCAGTCGACTTCATCGGGCTGTCCAGCAAAGACTCACAACTTGGCCCCCTCTAGAGCCGGGTTCAGTTCCTGTTCCGTTACATCACCGGAGCCCACGACCTGTCCTGTCTCATCACCGGAGCCCATGAACTGCCTTATCTCATCACCGGAGCTCACGACCTACCCCTTTCCAGAGCCGAAGCTTGCAACCCGCTCCACTACAAAGCCCGATACTTGTTTAGTTCCTGCAGTGGAACCTACTACCGGTCTCATCTCAGCTGCACGAGAGACTGTGACCAGCTCCCCTCCAAAATCGGAGCCCAGCCCTGAAACGTTTGAGGCCTACCCGGTTACTGGAGAGGAAGCTCCACCAGTCACCAGCGCAGACAAGGAGGCAGACAGCCTGGAAGCACCGCAAGATGACCCCGAGGAAGACCCCACAGCCCCAGAGTCCACCTTACCGGATAATTCCGAACCAGAGTCCCTGCAACATAGTGAACCCGATGTGCTCGTCGAAGGAGTGGAGGAAGAGGACGACGAGGCCCACAGCGACCCTGAGGACCTCAGCCACACCGGTTCTGAATGGGGAGACAACGTGGAGGATTCGTCTAAGCAGACAGCTCAGGCACAGTGGTCGGGTGCTGCCGTGGCATCTTCCCCTGAGCGTCTTGTCTAGGCGCAGCTTCAAAAGTACGTACCGCCAGCTTCAAGCCTGTCAACAGCCTTCCCGTTGCTGGAACTACGTGCACACTCTGAGTCGGTCCGACGAAGATGTACGTCGGCGCCGTAGCGCGGAATTGTGGGCGCAAGAACGCGCAAATCGGCGTGCCCGTGCAGTGGCCCACCGCCAACCCCCGTTACCAGAGGAACTCCGCAAGACAGGTAGAGTCAACTCATTTAACCTGTCTACCGGGTGGGGTTTCGCCAGGGAGGAGGGTGTGTTTGAGGAGATATTTGTGGGTCATAGAGACGTTGAGTCGCATCTCCCATTTGGACATCCAAATCGCGACCTTTGTCGGAGAGAAAAGATAAATTACGAACGCCATGCTGCTTCTGAAGGATGGTATGCACTTAGAGTTACACAAAAATCACCGAATTGGTACATAATATGCAAGAGAGTAAAAAAAAAAAAAAAAAAAAAAAAACTCACCAAATGGCCTCTTACAAATATCATTGCATTTAGCAGGATACTATCAGCCACCTCAGAGGCAACCCATATCTCTCAACACCGATGCTCCATCCCCTACAACCCTGACAACGGGGGCGATTGTGGCATCTGCGACCAGCCGTGCCACAAGGAGGAGACAGGTGGTATCACTGGACATGAGATCACCACAGGGTGGCAGCCACTCAAAAAGTGTCAGAAAGCAGCCTATTAATGACGCCCAGCTGTTAGTCAAGGCGGGCTGCTCTGCAACAAAACATGCAACACAAGGGACTGTCGCCCCCTAGAGGACACAGCTGTAGACTGCAGATAGATAAAAAAATGCAATACAACACTATAGATGACAGTGAGGAGTTAGTTTGATATTTTGGACCAAAATAGCGTAAGCTCGTAGCCCCCATCACGGGCCCTCACACCTACGAGTACCTAGCCACATGTATAGCACATGTATAATTTACTTTTACACAAAAATCACCAAATTGGTACATAATATACAAAAGAGAAAAGAAAAAAAAACAAAAACTCACCAAATGGCCTCTTACAAATATCATTGTATTTAGCAGGATACTATCAGCCACCTCAGAGGCAACCCATATCTCTCAACACCGATGCTCCATCCCCTACAACCATGACAACGGGGGCGATTGTGGCATCTGCGACCAGCCGTGCCACAAGGAGGAGACAGGTGGTATCACTGGACATGAGATCACCAATGCACTTAGAGTAAAGAAGTGTTGTCTACACCCTGAACTTCAGTAACTTGTTTAAGCAGTAACAATGACTCTGTTATGAACACTTTTCCAGTTTAACTGCCAGAAGAGCGGCCCGGCAGTAAAAGCCTGGACTTAAACTAAGGACAGTTACCTGCCCGCTGGGTCCGCAATGGTTAACCAGTCTACCATTCTACAGTTTGTTTGTTTTTGCAACGTTTTAAGCCGTGCACCTCCCTTAGGGGAAGAGAACAAATAACCGTACCTGTTGTTAATAAAAGTGTTCATTACCCGTTATAATAAAAATGTAAAAATTCTCTGTAATGTTGGGGTTTCGTGACACTTGGGGACAAGCGTAATTTCCCAAGGGGGAGTGTGGCGCCCCGCAACGAGTTCGTCACAGGAAGGTATTACATCCCAGCCAGAAGATGTGATATCTTCCGCCTCAGTAATGACATGATTAACCTGAGAGCTTCATACCCTATATGCACTATTAGCACAGAGGGCCAATAAGGTCCTGGTGGGCGGAGGGTAGGAGTAGAGTGTGGAGGAGAATGTAGGAGAAGGAGGAAGGAGAGACGTGGTCGGGAGGAACGTAGGAGAAGGGGCTCTACACAGTTCCGTGCAGCCCTACAGACCACCTACCGGTTGGCGCCATTGCCCGGTGCCTCGACAACCGGAACCTGGGCGACTACCGAAATGGGTCCAAAAGACACCCATGCCCATCACACAACCGGATCACTGGTTCTGAAGCAAGCAAGTTGTTCATCACTGCTCTGCAAACCAGAAGTGAAGGAAGGCTTTCTAGAAGCACCTCACTACAGCCGCGATTAAGAGCCGTCTTGCCAGCGGAATACCCACCAAAAGGGACACAGGCTCCCCTCACACCGGAATGTACACACCGGCAGGGAAATTTAAGTAGCCCCTTGTACCCGAACTTGGCACACTAAGGCGACATCGGCAACCAAGCTAGACAAGTTAGAACGGAGGAACACTGCAGAGCTCTGAAACAACACCAGTCATTGCTGGGACCTCCCGGTCCGTTACCCGTTGACTGTTACCCTGTATCATCTACCGGCTACAGTAAAAGACCATTACAGAGAGCACTGTGTCTGTGTTTCTTCCGAACTGTTAAACTCCGCATGCTAAGAGTAACTAAGCTGCCTCACAATATCAAGTGTAGCTCCTGGCTCCGGGGACTCCCGCTCGTCATGTGGGGAGCATCCCATCTTGCTGCATTACATCCCCGGAGGCCCAAGCAGCGTTGGTGAAATCACCGGAATTCCCGCAGGTGGCGTCACGACAAGAATCAACGAAACCTTCTCTGTTCAGCCAACCTTATTGATCTGGACCACCGGGCCTACACAGCCTCGGGCGCGGAACCGTGACAGGGAGCAGCGACAGCCCGAGACGTGCACAACCTGGCTACGGTGAGTCAGAGTTTGGCGTCATGAACAGGATACGACCAGGCCCGTTTCCCAATGGGTATTGTGTGCTTTTAGTTAATCAAAAAGGACTTTGTTCATCCAAAAACAAACTTTTCCCACCTTTTCACCATTGGGCCAAGATGGCGACCAAAATGGCAGGCCCCGCCATGTGAATCACCACGTGCAGGCCCAGGGGTGAGCCTCCGCCCCTCTTCGTGGGAGGGCCATGGCAGAGGCGCCAAAATCATTGTCCGCCCCGATTGCTGGAAACAACCATGGGGGCGGGCCAAAGACTTCAGCCCACCTATGGACTACAAAAGCTACAAGGAAATAGGTGTGGCAAGGTTTTCCCAACAGCTCTTCTACCAGAACGGTTACCAGGTCGAACAGGTGCGGTTCTCTCAACAATGAAGATGGCCAGCATGAAGCTTCATGAACTGATGAAGGAGTTCGAGGCAGAGGCTCGAGCAGCCTTAGGTCACCCGGATCCGGGTCCCGTCCTCACCATAGATGGAAACCCTGAATTCTGGGAAGCGGCGCTGCAAGACCTAAGGGTGAGACTGATGGAGACTACCGAGTGGACAATCCGCAGCTGGAGTGCGAGTCTGGTCAGTCGACTTCATCGGGCTGTCCAGCAAAGACTCACAACTTGGCCCCCTCTAGAGCCGGGTTCAGTTCCTGTTCCGTTACATCACCGGAGCCCACGACCTGTCCTGTCTCATCACCGGAGCCCATGAACTGCCTTATCTCATCACCGGAGCTCACGACCTACCCCTTTCCAGAGCCGAAGCTTGCAACCCGCTCCACTACAAAGCTCGATACTTGTTTAGTTCCTGCAGTGGAACCTACTACCGGTCTCATCTCAGCTGCACGAGAGACTGTGACCAGCTCCCCTCCAAAATCGGAGCCCAGCCCTGAAACGTTTGAGGCCTACCCGGTTACTGGAGAGGAAGCTCCACCAGTCACCAGCGCAGACAAGGAGGCAGACAGCCTGGAAGCACCGCAAGATGACCCCGAGGAAGACCCCACAGCCCCAGAGTCCACCTTACCGGATAATTCCGAACCAGAGTCCCTGCAACATAGTGAACCCGATGTGCTCGTCGAAGGAGTGGAGGAAGAGGACGACGAGGCCCACAGCGACCCTGAGGACCTCAGCCACACCGGTTCTGAATGGGGAGACAACGTGGAGGATTCGTCTAAGCAGACAGCTCAGGCACAGTGGTCGGGTGCTGCCGTGGCATCTTCCCCTGAGCGTCTTGTCTAGGCGCAGCTTCAAAAGTACGTACCGCCAGCTTCAAGCCTGTCAACAGCCTTCCCGTTGCTGGAACTACGTGCACACTCTGAGTCGGTCCGACGAAGATGTACGTCGGCGCCGTAGCGCGGAATTGTGGGCGCAAGAACGCGCAAATCGGCGTGCCCGTGCAGTGGCCCACCGCCAACCCCCGTTACCAGGGGAACTCCGCAAGACAGGTAGAGTCACCTCATTTAACCTGTCTACCGGGTGTAGTTTCGCCAGGGAGGAGGGTGTGTTTGAGGAGATATTTGTGGGTCATAGAGACGTTGAGTCGCATCTCCCATTTGGACATCCAAATCGCGACCTTTGTCGGAGAGAAAAGATAAATTACGAACGCCATGCTGGTTCTGAAGGATGGTATGCACTTAGAGTTACACAAAAATCACCGAATTGGTACATAATATACAAAAGAGAAAAAAAAAAAAAAAAACTCACCAAATGGCCTCTTACAAATATCATTGCATTTAGCAGGATACTATCAGCCACCTCAGAGGCAACCCATATCTCTCAACACCGATGCTCCATCCCCTACAACCCTGACAACGGGGGCGATTGTGGCATCTGCGACCAGCCGTGCCACAAGGAGGAGACAGGTGGTATCACTGGACATGAGATAACCAGAGGGTGGCAGCCACTCAAAAAGTGAAACATAGTGTCAGAAAGCAGCCTATTAATGACGCCCAGCTGTTAGTCAAGGCGGGCCGCTCTGCAACAAAACATGCAACACAAGTGACTGTCACCCCCCAGAGGACACAGCTGTAGACTGCAGATAGATAAAAAAATGCAATACAACACTTTAGATGACAGTGAGGAGATAGTTTGATATTTTGGACCAAAATAGCGTAAGCTCGTAGCCCCCATCACGGGCCCTCACACCTACGAGTACCTAGCCACATGTATAGCACATGTATAATTTAGTTTTACACAAAAATCACCGAATTGGTACATAATATACAAAAGAGAAAAGAAAAAAAAAACAAAAACTCACCAAATGGCCTCTTACAAATATCATTGCATTTAGCAGGATACTATCAGCCACCTCAGAGGCAACCCATATCTCTCAACACCGATGCTCCATCCCCTACAACCATGACAACGGGGGCGATTGTGGCATCTGCAACCAGCCGTGCCACAAGGAGGAGACAGGTGGTATCACTGGACATGAGATCACCAATGCACTTAGAGTAAAGAAGTGTTGTCTACACCCTGAACTTCAGTAACTTGTTTAAGCAGTAACAATGACTCTGTTATGAACACTTTTCCCATTTAACTGCCAGAAGAGCGGCCCGGCAGTAAAAGCCTGGACTTAAACTAAGGACAGTTACCTGCCCGCTGGTTCCGCAATGGTTAACCAGTCTACCATTCTACAGTTTGTTTGTTTTTGCAACGTTTTAAGCCGTGCACCTCCCTTAGGGGAAGAGAACAAACCTGTTGTTAATAAAAGTGTTCATTACCCGTTATAATAAAAATGTAAAAATTCTCTGTAATGTTGGGGTTTCGTGACACTTGGGGACAAGCGTAATTTCCCAAGGGGGAGTGTGGCGCCCCGCAGCGAGTTCGTCACAGGAAGGTATTACATCCCAGCCAGAAGATGTGATATCTTCCGCCTCAGTAATGACATGATTAACCTGAGAGCTTCATACCCTATATGCACTATTAGCACAGAGGGCCAATAAGGTCCTGGTGGGCTGAGGGTAGGAGTAGAGTGTGGAGGAGAATGTAGGAGAAGGAGGAAGGAGAGACGTGGTCGGGAGGAACGTAGGAGAAGGGGCTCTGCACAGTTCAGTGCAGCCCTACAGACCACCTACCGGTTGGCGCCATTGCCCGGTGCCTCGACAACCGGAACCTGGGCGACTACCGAAATGGGTCCAAAAGACACCCATGCCCATCACACAACCGGATCACTGGTTCTGAAGCAAGCAAGTTGTTCATCACTGCTCTGCAAACCAGAAGTGAAGGAAGGCTTTCTAGAAGCACCTCACTACAGCCACGATTAAGAGCCGTCTTGCCAGCGGAATACCCACCAAAAGGACACGGGCTCCCCTCACACCGGAACGTACACACCGGCAGGGAAATTTAAGTAGCCCCTTGTACCCGAACTTGGCACACTAAGGCGACATCGGCAACCAAGCTAGACAAGTTAGAACGGAGGAACACTGCAGAGCTCTGAAACAACACCAGTCATTGCTGGACCTCCCGGTCCGTTACCCGTTGACTGTTACCCTGTATCATCTACCGGCTACAGTAAAAGACCATTACAGAGAGCACTGTGTCTGTGTTTCTTCCGAACTGTTAAACTCCGCATGCTAAGAGTAACTAAGCTGCCTCACAATATCAAGTGTAGCTCCTGGCTCCGGGGACTCCCGCTCGTCATGTGGGGAGCATCCCATCTTGCTGCATTACATCCCCGGAGGCCCAAGCAGCGTTGGTGAAATCACCGGAATTCCCGCAGGTGGCGTCACGACAAGAATCAACGAAACCTTCTCTGTTCAGCCAACCTTATTGATCTGGACCACCGGGCCTACACAGCCTCGGGCGCGGAACCGTGACAGGGAGCAGCGACAGCCCGAGACGTGCACAACCCGGCTACGGTGAGTCAGAGTTTGGCGTCATGAACAGGATACGAGCAGGCCCGTTTCCCAACGGGTATTGTGTGCTTAAAGAACTTTT